>VZRO01002166.1:159538-255689 GCA_013397915.1 Daphoenositta chrysoptera | reverse complement strand
CCCCACCCCCTCTTTCTCTCACTCCCTCCAACCCTCTACACACTTCTTTTCTCCCTCCCCTGTACCCCCCATCCCCACCATCTAATTTTAGATTAAATACTTGCATGAAAAAATAATTGTAAGTACATTTTGAACTGAATATTTTTTTTCAAGTTAATGAAATTACCATAGTTAGGCTAAATGCATTCCTCAGCTTGAGTAAGTGTGTGCAACTAGAACAGTGGGCTTTTTTTTTCTTTTTCATTTAGGTGCAATCTAAAGAGTTAATATGAATTTGTAACAATGTCATTATTGAATTACTAAAAAAAAAAAAAAAGAAAGCCTACATAAATAATTTCTACAAAAGAAGTTATTTCCACATGGTTTGCAGCTCCCTCCTATAATTTTTAGTACCTTGCTTTTGTCACTTGTGACATTTCAAAAGGCATTTCTTTACACTGAGAGGAGCCTAAGAAGTATAACTTCAAGACCATATCCCCAGATTAGTGGTAAAAAAATATTTTTTCAAGATTTAGCAATCCAGGTTTTGTCATCAGAGAGGTTTTTTTTTGTTAGTGCGGTTTTTTGGTTTTTCTTTGTTGTTGTTGGGGTTTTTTGGGGGCATCGTTTTTTTGGGGTTTTTGGGGTTTTCTTTGTTGCTTTTTGGGGTTTTTCTTTGTTTGGGTTTTTTTTTTTTTGTTTGGTTGATTTTTTTTTTTGTTTTTTGGGGTTTTTTTTTTTTTGGGTTTTTTTTTTTTTGGTTGGTCGATTTTTTTTTTTTTTGTTTGGTTTTTGTTTTGGGAGAGAAAAAGCCAAAATCCTCACAAACCATATCAAACCAAACCAGGGTGTGAGTATTCTCACACATAGAGTGGATCCTTCTCTAAAGACATCAATTGAATCTGGATATAAAACACATCTGAGGTCTCAGTTTAGGATTATGATACCCATGAATGATACCATCATTACCAAAGAAACTGAGATTTCTTTTTGTCAGCTTTCTGTGGAAGGAAATGCTGTTTTTCTGCAAAGGGGATTTTTCTGCAATAAGATTGAAGAAGTAAAAAATAATATGAACAAAATAGTAGTTTTAATGGCCTCAGTTGTAGGTGCATGATAAACTATCTCAGAAACAGAATGCAAATATTAAACAGGTGAGGCTTCTAAAACGCTGAATTCACTGCAGTGAGATACCAGTTAGATAGATGTGATTGAGTAGGAAAGGATATAAGCTGTGCTTGATTTGTATCTTGGGAACTGAGATCACTAAAATCGTGGTTAGTTTCATTACGTTACTCTCCTAGCCGTGTTCCTATGAATATGGCAGAAAATTGCTGTTTGAAAGTTTGACTTGGTTTTTGGAGTTTAACTTTTGATCCTTGTGGAAACAGGAAAGAACCTTATCTAACAGGAAAAAAACATTGTGAAAAGTGAAAGGTTATCTTGTCTTGTGTGATTGCCACACAACTTTTACAGCTCCTGCAAATAATTTGTCACAGAGAACTAAGTTTTTCTGGTTTTCCAGCACTGAATCAGCAGACCATGTCGGGTCTGTGCCTCTTCAGCTTGTAAGGCTCATTATGCAAAACTGAAATAATACAAAGAAATTATTCTTACAGTGTTATCTTTTGCATACATTAAAGAAAAACAGAGACTAGGAAGGACTTCTGAAGGTACCTGCCCTTTCCCTATGGTGGAGCCATACTGGTAACACATTAAACTTGTACATACAACTCTGTTGTGAATTTCAATATGAAAAATGCTTTGGATCTCTTAAAGATTGATACTGGCCTGGAAATTCAGTAAGAACTTGTTATTACTGAGTTTTATCATGGTCAAGATATTCAGCAATGGATAATTTTGTTTTAATAATTAGCTGAAATGGTTTTAGTCACAGGTTTGTTTTTTCTCTCATTCAGTTCCAGCTTCAGCGTTCTAACCGTCTTATTCTTCACTTTTCAAAATCTTGTTAAGAAAGCAACTTTTCTTATATCACAATAACAATAGAAGCTATTTTTTAAAGAAAAGTAATGCACCTTTGAATTGGAGTACTGTCATCATAGCCTTTAATTCATGGGGCATTGACATGGATAGTCATTTATGCATTAGTGCAGCTAAAGAAACACAGCCCGTGATGGACTGGTGTATTGATGCTCAGCCCAGTGTCACACAGCCAACAGGCAATTTTATTAAATTATTGTGTGGTACTTGCAAATTAAAAAAAAACCAAACCAAACAAACTCAAAACAAACCACTGATTTTTTGGAGGAAATGTAACTGGAAAACATTTTCAGAATGAAAACTAAATGAAAACATTCTGATTAGAAGTAATGGAGTGTATTTTTCACTTGTTTGCTTTTTAGTGTGACACATCTTTTGTGAGTATTTAAGAATCATTCTAAGTGTTGATTTTATAATCTTTGATTATAGCATCTTCCTGTGTTGAATATAGTAAGTATTAAATCCCTTCTGCCCCTTTTCTGTTGTGAATTTCATGGATGATGTCATATATCAGGCCAGTTTGTATCACTGTGTATCAGAACTGTTCAGTAAATTCTTTGAATTAGTGAAATCAAATAGGTCTGTTCTTATACCTGTCACTATATTGTTTGCTTATTATCAATTCAAAACAGAATTTTCAGTATGAAATGCAGTAAGTTATCCATTAGGAGTACAAAACCAAAAGCAAACACCTTTCATGGATCTGGACCTTATGAAAAGGGGAAGTCCACAGCAAGGCTACTGAGGAGGCTCTTGCCTCTCCCTACTCTTTTGTAATGGCTCCTTGAAGTGTTTCTTTTTCAGTTCTTTGCCAAAGTTTGTGAATTTTATGTTGCTTTTTCTTGTTCTTTTTGATGCTTTTGGGGGTGTTGCTTTTTTTACCCTGTTTAACTAAAGCTTCCTCTCCTTAACACTGGAGAGGAAACCTTTCTGTAAAAATACTGGCAGCTGAGCTTGGACGTTTTTTAAACTAAGACAGAAAAAAAATCTTGAAAATAAAACCATATGTTTGTTTTTTTTAAAGAAAGAAAAACCACCCCAAAATTTGCTGGGATATTATGCTGTGTATTTGATAAATTATTAATCCTCAAGATTATAGTGCCTGCTTCAGCATTGTTAAATTTTATAATGTTAATCTTTTGCTGTGAATGCGAATATGCTAAATTCCATATAAAATTTCAGAGGTGGGGAAAAACTTACGAAACAGAAGCAAGTATATTTTATGAAAATCGTATTTCCACAGTAAATAATTCAATCTCTTTTTTATTGGTTTGTTTTTCATTGGTCCCAGAGGCACTGGTCTATAGTGTAAATATACACCTTGTAAATATGCAGGTTATTTTTAGCTGATTTTGTATTTGTAGGAAATGAAGGCCTGAACCTGAGGAATAATGTCTTTACTTTTCTCAGTACTTGCAGTTATTTCATCTTCAATGTAATTTTTACCTTTCCTATCCTTTAAATATTCTTTTAAGTCAGCTTGATGAAAATGATTAAAAATGAGAATTCAAGCAGGAGTGCTTTAGACTAAGTAGTGTGGGTTTCTTTACCTTTTTATCAGTTTTCCTGCTTAGAAATATGCTTGGTCATATGAGGAAACAATGAAGTGATAAGTACACATTTTTTAGAAGATGACTTTTTATGAAGAAAAAAAACCTAGCTAACTTGTGGGTCAAAAATCACTCAAAAACTATAGCTAAGCCACTTAATGACTTCTAATTTTTTACCTGAAGCCTATAGGATCTAGGCTTATATGAGACAACTTTTTGTTCTGATGTTAGTTAGATGTGAAATCTGGAAAATAATCAGTGTATCATTTGATTATTTATTAACAGGTAAAGAAAATGCTTTAAGTTCTTCAGAAGCATGTGAAATCTTTTTACAGTACTAACAGATGACAGATGTAACCTTTAATACCTAATGGGAAATAATTCACTTCATCAGATAATTATGCCAAGCATATCTTGTCATATTTTCCCAAAATTAGTTGCAAACATGGATATAACTTCTTGCTAACTGAAGATGAACTCTCTCCTCCCTTCTAACTCATTACCTTTTAGAAGTGTAAATATTATCAGCTGAAGAGATGTATGTGACTAGATTTTGCTTTTGGAGCAGAGGATCCTTGTTATAAAATGCTGGATTGACACAGTGAAACACACAGAGAGTTGAGCACTGTGAATGTTGAAGAAGGGCTTTTAAATGTGACTTGTTGGTCCGTCCCATGTTTTATATGTAGTGCAGCTTGTGTCCCACCCTCCTGCAAGCTTTTGTAGGCAGCACATACTCTCTGGAACTCTTGATTTTTGCACAATGGAAAATTACCACCAGTAGATGGAATGAAATTGAGCAGTCTTGGTCCCAGCATTGTGGGACCACCAAGGGACAAGTTCTTTCAGAGAATGTAACAAGTGGCCTTTATAGTTCTGGTTTTACATGTTCCATGTCATGTGGAGCATTAGGCATCCTATTCTCTCACTGGTCACATTGACATATGGATACTATTCAGTGGGGGAAATTGGGTTTGCACAACCAAAATTATATCAGTTTTTGTCCTTTATTTGGGTAAAAATGAGTCAGAATCTTCAGAACTAAGTACACTTTTAAGTCTTGGAAATGTTTAGCTTGCTGCATATAACAGAAGAAATATTTCTCAGGTTGAGGTATAGAGAAATCTGCTGAACAATGCTTTGTAGGGATTGTTAACACCGGGGCTTCTAAGGTACTGGGATCATAGAAAAAAAGGTAAATTTTTGTAATTGTATTTTCCATTTAATTGCTTTCATGCTAGTTTTAATTGCATATGTTAGAGACATCACTTGACATTGGCAAAAGCTGATGTTCCAGTCACAGCATAATGGTGTCTTAAGTTTATTGTTGGATTCCTGTGTGGCAAAGCTTGACAAAGAGTTTATTCTTCAGTTTATTCTTAGAGGTTTTTTATTTTTATCAGCTGATTGAATTGTGATACATGTTATCTGGGGATACCAGGACACTTCTGCTGTGCACATCAAGATGATGATTGTCAGAGTTATTTTTGACCTTTGCAACATATCAGTGTTAGAGTATGTAACTTGACTTTTTTTAGTTCAGGAAATTGCATCTACTATATTTTTTTTTTTTTTGGGGGGGGGGTGATGAAATTAAGTATTTAATGTTTGAGTAACACTAGAAATAAGTTCCACCAATTTTTCCTTTGTGTGTGCATTTCATCTTGTGTCCAACTCATACATTCTTCTGGTCTTGCTAGGTCTAAGCATGACGCATTTGGGGATAGGGAACGTACATAAAGTACATTAATGCATAACCAAGGAGAGTGGCTTCTTGTATTTCAGGTATTAACCTGAGACAAAAGGTGTAAAACTTTTCTACTACTGTGCTTTGCTAACAGATGTGCTAATATTGCTGTTATGTGAAGAGTAGTTGTAAAACTTTCAATTGTACTTGCACAAGCAGCATTCATCCTGGCATTTGTAATTGCTGAGGGTTTTTAAAATTTATTTTATTTTATTTTATTTTGCAGCCTCTTATAGAATGTCTCTTAATGTGCATTCTGTCTTTATGTATATTATCTAGATGGACGGATACAGGTAAAATTAATGAACACAACTGTAAACAGTAATAATTCACTTTGATGACAGTTTTAGCAGGGTATAATTCAAATCCTTTTTCCACCTCAAGCAATTCTTCAAAACTGAGGGCTAATGTTTTCTCTGAAA
Organism: Daphoenositta chrysoptera; assembly: GCA_013397915.1. Taxonomy (NCBI): domain Eukaryota; kingdom Metazoa; phylum Chordata; class Aves; order Passeriformes; genus Daphoenositta; species Daphoenositta chrysoptera. Next base: position 249,990 of record VZRO01002166.1, on the reverse strand, counting down.
ACAAAGTCTTCAATAACCATCACAAGATCTTAGAGAAAATCACATGGGATATTGCTGGAGGGCAGGAATGAAATTCAATCATGACACCAATATATGACATGTAACAGAACTGTAGAGTAAATAAAAGAGTCATAACAAGCTCTCTGTCTTGGGAATAATTATTAAATAATTTTTGATAGCATAAGAAAGGCATATGTTTGTTAATATGGTGCTGAACAAATATGAAACAAAATACAGTACCTAAAAAGCTTGTGAGCTCCACAGACTCATGATGAAATAAGGACTGAATTTGAGTTTCTGACTGAAGAGTTTTTCAGCTTAAATATATCTCTCCCAGGGTACGGAGAGTGCATAAGAAATGTTCTCCGTTTCCTTGGTGAAAAGATTTATATGTGTGCAGAAGTTTATTTTTATTTATTATTTGCTTTTTTAAGATAATTGTGACTCCTTAACACCCTTTCCTTGCTCTAGTCCTGTACAGATTATTTCATTTCTGTATTCACATAGTATAATCCTACAAACTGTCTTATTATCCTGATATTTGTGATTCTGTGGTAATGTCAGCAGCACTTCAGTCTTCAGCACAAGGGATGACTGAAGCAAAATAATACAAAATGTAGCTATTGTGCTTGGAAGGCATATTGGACAATGTATGCCTAACTGGAATAAAATAATTTTGGAAATTTTTTTCTGGCTGTCAAACCCATTGTTCAGAACTATTGAAATATACAATTTCAGTCCATTATGATTTTTTTCTCTGAGCTTATTTGAGAGGCTGCAGTATATGTAACATTCTAGAAGAAAAAAAAAACCCAGTGGTTTTGACATTTGGTAACTCATGCAGTTTAATTTCTCTAATTCTGAACTCTTCCTTTAATTCTTCATTTCACTAAATTATGAGATGTTCCAGAGCCAAGCCATCTGGCTTCTATAAAAGCCACAGAAAGATCAAGGACATCTCCAACTGATTTTATTGTCCAGAACGCCTCATGAGCCTTTAATGGGAATAGTGGGGGTAGGCAGAAAGTTTGGAGTTTTTTTAGCCTAAAGTGCTCTTACTGATGGCCTTAGAAGTGAAGTGAGCTTTCTGCACTGTGTTTCATAAACCTTTTATTACTACAAGGGAGTAAATAAGGTAAAGGTTCACTGTGTTTCTCACTGAATAAAATGATATTCTCAAAATTTGATACACAGTTTATATTTAAGATGTTCTTCACGAACTCCATGTGATAGTCATCCTAAAGTCACTTTGAATTGAAATATCCCAGTCTGTAATAACCTGAAATAAAAGATAAACAGAAAATATCTCTCTAGGGGTTGAAATACAAATGGTGCCTGGCTAAGACTTTTTTCATGTGTTTATACCTTGTGTCTGCCATGGTAAATTTAGGAAAAAATGTTCTTCATGTATGTAAAACACAAAACCAGTGAAGAATTTTTAGCAGTCTGGGGAACTTTGCAGTAATTGAGAGTGTTGCTGCATTTAAAATCTTGACTTCTGACAAGTCCATTATAAGTGGCTAAGTTAGCTTACTCTGTAGTCTCAATTTTACTTTCAGTATAATTCAGGAGAGTTGGGATATTGATGGCTGTTGTAGACGGCATTTCGCAACTGTGCAGAAAGTTATCATTTGTGAATTGGAAAATTAATTTTGATGTTGTAGCAGTGTAAAACAAAATTCTATGTGTAAAGGAATAGGAATAATAGAGGTTTTATCTTTGTTGCTTTTTGCAAGGTGCCCAAAACGCTGATCTCATATAAGGAGCTTCTTTCTCTTAAGACTAGATGAAGGCTTGTTCCCTTGAGTCAATGAATTAGAAGAATATGGTCATAAATTAGGGCTCAATAGAAAGATCACAAATATAAATCTTCAGTTGTTTCATTCATAATATAAGCCCTTTGCTTTTGTACTTCTTTGAAATGTCTGCATGCCCTGTCTGCCCTATGACATCTTGATGCAGCTGATAAATACAGAGAGCTCTGTGACCCTGGCTGTCTGGAAGCTGGGCCACGGCCTGATGTCAGGCGCCTCCAAGGTCTGATTGCGTGAGATACACCTTAAATGAGTTGAACACTTGTTGAGTATTATTGACTTGATCCATTTATTTCCAGTGACAGCTATTGATGTAAAAAAATACAGCACATCTTCCAGATGAGATGGTGATGTGGGTCAGTGCTGATGACAATGTTAAGCATGTGTGCACTTTCCAGTGGTGGCCTTCAAGCCTGTAGTGTAATGGCAGGTCTTCACAGGAGCTCATTGGAATGACTGGGAAGTTCACAAAATGTCTCCATTACACCAACAGATTACCCTAGCTCTTGTGCCCTGGCCAAAACTTGATCCACGATTCTCAGGTAGATTTGGCATCAGTTTTCAGCTCCAGGATTGCCTGTAGAACAAATAATGCCGATCTCTTCCAAGTTCTATGGGCTTCAGTGCGTTACCTGCCTGAATAGGCGTAAGTAATTTTTTTTGCAGAAGTAGCTTTGTAGAGATGTTGAGTGAAGAAGTAGAACAATGAGATAGTGAGCAGTTTCACACTGGTGTTCTGATTACCACAGCAACAGAATAAATTGCATAAGGACAAGAGTTCATTCATCTCATTATTAAGTAAATCGGGAACATTTTATGTCTGCAGCATAACCTTCTATTCTGCATTACACAGTAATAGAGAAATGCAAAGTATGAATACACTCATGCATGCAGGACATGAATAAGGCATAGTAGGAAAATACAACAGATAGAAAAGAGTGGGCAGTTTTACCACCCACCACCCAGAACTATGAATCTGTCTGACATTATCACTGGGTAAAAGAGATCTCTGCCTTGGCTTAATTGCACATAATTTGGCTGACAGTTGAAATACAAACCTAAACAGTCACTCAGCTAAAGATACACAAAATTAAGTATTTCATGTGATGCTCAGCCCCTTCAATCTTTATTAATAACTTAATTACGTTAATTACACTATGGTTTAAAGCATTGCTAGCACAAGAGGGGGAAAAATGATAGACTCTCCTAAGTAATGAATTGCGTAGCAATTCTTTTAAAATTAAGACTAGTAGCAATATGCAAAGTAGCAGTAATTTGTAAATATATACTTCCCAGTTTATAATTCCTCTTGTTCCACCCTATAATTGTTTTCTTTAGCCAGCTCCAATAAACATAATTCTGGAGGTTAATTCAAGTGTTCCAGGAGTTATGAATAGAAGGCTATTCCCAGGCTGAGATGATCTCTGAATAATGGTATTTCCATTACATTTCCACTCCTTTGTGTTTGTTGCTGTTGTTTAGAGGGTGTTTCTAACCCAATCTTAAGTAAACATCTTAATCTTAAGAACTAAAGTAAACTGAGTTTTCCTTGTTCTGGTCCATTTCATCATGCAACAAAACTTTCTTGCACTGAGGTACTGAAGCCTGTATGTATCAATTCAGATCTAAAGAGAGTGTGCTAGATCCATATTGTGGATCAATGTTTACTGGCCCTTAGCCTGTTTTAAAGGTATTGCTTTCTTTCTCATTTAACTACACAACTTATTTGAATCCTTGTAATAAAATTGGAATATTTTTATTGTAAGTAGGAAAAGTAATTTTTTTCTGAGTTGTTAGCTGTTTATATCAAAGGGATGGAAGTGTTTTGATGGTGAAGTTATAGTTTGAATATTTGGTTAAGCATCTTTTCTAATTAAATTAGAATTTATTTCTTAAGTCAGGTCTATCCCTTTCAAGTTACTCTTTTATATGGAATTATTCTGATGACTGTAAATATATATTCAAATAAGAATAGTCCTGGAAAGTTTTGTAAATTATTTCAAGATGTGAAATTATTCGAATTGATTCTGTTGTCTTTAGAATAAAGTTTGTCCTTATTAAAATTTAGAACCAAGCAGAATTGACAGGGGAAATGTTATTTTATCTCTTGTCTAGAACTGACAGGGACAATTCCAGAGATCCCGTTAATTGTTACACTGTAAAATGCAGAAATACAACAAATTGGAAAGGTGTTTAAAGCATTCAGATTTGGGCTAACTTGAGTAGTCATTCAAAGTTAAAAAGTCATATGCATTTGCTGTTCGTCAAGGATTTCGGTGCTTTGTCACTGAGTGTGTCTGTGTCTGCCCGGAGACATTCACCACTAAATCCCCACAGTCCCTGCCTGAAGGGTTCTGACTACTGTTCTACTTCCCTGCTATACACTACACGAGCTGCAGAAAGGTGCTCTTCTTATTCTTGCCATGATAAATTATGAAAGTGTCCATTGTAGTCACTGTATTACCATTTTTTTTTTCCTCCAGTCACCTGTTATCTGCCGTTATCATTGAGATCAGTGATTTGATGCTTAGTCTTTGAAGATTCCCCAGATGTGATATTCTTTATATTCTTTAATACTTCTGAACTTTTGAATGCCTAGTTAAAAAGCTGTCAGGAGCGATAGATGTCTACTGAGATGTCTCCATATTGTCACAATGGTGATTCTACATACCTTCGAAATTAGAATGAAAGTATTTTGCTCTTATATTAAAACATGCTATCCAAGGCTGTACGTTTGGGATGGAAGAAATCAAAGGCACGTAACATAAAATGCTTATTTCTCTAGGAGTAATTCAGTGGTGACAGCAAGAAATAATAAATGTTCTTTGCTCATTTCTACATCCAGACTCTAGATCTCATTTTCCTAGATTTTAATTCAAGTACTTTTTATAAATTTATTTCAAAACTGAAAATTGCAAAGATTATTGGTAATATGGTCCCAAGTACTGCAGCATTACCTTTATACTTCTTTTACTGAATTCTGATTAATACAAACAAAAAAAAATTTTTTTGTTTGATTTTAGAATATCTTTTCTTAGCCTGTTGTAGTCTCAGTCTGGGAAGAATATAGGGGTGAATGCAGAATCACAGAATGGATCAGGTTGGAAGGGACCACAGTGGGACACATGGTCCCACCTCGTGCTCAAGCAGGGTCACCCCAGAGCACATGGCACAGGATTGCATCCAGGCAGTTCTTGAATATCTCCAGTGAGGGAGAGGGTGAATAAAATTAGGTGACTTGTTGATTGTTCTGCCTGCTGAATGGTGCTACAATACATATTGTAGACTCTCTGGGAGGTATCTCTTCAAGTTCTTTCGTGATATATTCTTAAAATTCATTTAAATTACTTTAGTATTGTTATTTTTGTAACACAGTAGAAACAGGAAAGCTCTGGGAAACTTGAATTTCGAGGTTGTCAGTTTTAATTGAAAGCCATAATGTTTTGTTTTCTTTTCAATAAACTTGATGCCCAGTTTAGAACTCTAGACTTAGAATTCCCAAAGACAGTTCTTTTTGCACTGTCTTAGTCTTTATTTCTTTTAATCAAAGGGTACAGAGTTACTGTTTCCTGAAGAGAATTTCATGAGAACAATTTATACTGAATTAAAAGACAAAGCACTTGTATAAGTTCTTTTGTGATTATATTCATTCATTTTTGTAAAATTGTCTTGATGATGTAATGATGCAGATAAATAAAGGCTAATAAATATAAATACAGCTGAACATAAGTATTTTATTACAGAATGCTGAGTTTCTTCTACTTTGATTTTACTTTGCTGCAAAAGTATCTGATTTTGAACTTTGCAAGATATTCAAAATGCATTTAGACCACTATTTGGTGTATTAATGAATTTGTAAATTCAGATGAATTACAGCTGAGTGTAGGTCACTGTATAAATCTGCATTATGGGTGGTTGTTAAAGAAAAGCAGTATGAAAATGGTATTATGGTAAAGGATCATTGCAATATTTGCTTTCTCAGTTTCTTCCTAACTTCTTGATCCTTCCTGAACCTCTCTGTGTTTTTCTCTAACCCTGAAGAATATTGGAGCAGTGAATATTCAGATGTGTCTGTGGTTGGATCAGACCTGTTTTTCCAGCCCTGAAAAAGCACCTATATTTGAAGGGGATTCTGCTATTGTAATATTTGGTGAATAGGATTTCACTGGGAACTGATCTGTGTGCAGTGAGAAATAGGGTCCTTTTGCACACTGTTTGTAATGGAGTGGAAAATTACATTTGCTATTGCAAGAGCAGCCCCATTAGTGGGAAAGCAGATTCTCTTGCAGAGAGCTGGAATGCACCTCAGGCAGTGTCAGGGTGACAGTCCAAATAATGGGAGTTTGGAATGAACAGGGAGATTCTAAAATGAAAAAATGCTTCTCTTCATACATAGTGGTTCCTTCATAAACTTATTGCTACATAAGGAACAGTTTGATTTAAAACAGCATGAAACTAAAAAACCCCACACATTTAAGCAGCTGTTTGTAACTTGTTTTGAGGATGAAGCCTACTGTTGTGAAAAGGAAATACAGGGATTTTATTCTTAGACCATTATCTAAACCAGTCTGAAGCTACTAATGTAAACAGGGGTGCTAAAGTGTTTTGTTAGAGGTTTTTTTGGTTATGCTTTTAAATAACACTGCAAGTGTTGTCAGTTATATCTCAACCATATGGGTTATTTAGGCATTGAGTAAAGGATCTTCTGTACAAGTGTAAGCATTGAAGACAAGTTATAGCTATCCCTGACCTACCCTAACACCTCTTCTTCTTAGTGAAACTGTTTTAATCTTGCTCTGGCAATGAGTAATTAACTTCTGAGTAGGTATATAAAATTAGTGGTGTTAGTTTTATTTTGAAGTGCTTTCAAGACTCTGACAATGAAGACTCTTGACAATTTCAAATGCTGATGGTTCAAAGAGTAAAAATTTATATTCTCTTGATGCTTAAAACCCCCAGATAATAATAACAGCAGCAGCAGCAACAACAACAATAATAATAATAATAATAATGATGATGCAATAATGATAAATAGAACTGTTAATGACTGTGAAGTACTTAATATCAAGAACATTGGGGACTGCAATTCACTGTAATTCTGTAAATGTATTGGGATCTAGAAGAGTTCTGGTAGGGCTAGACTGTGCTCTAGAATGACAGTTGAATTTATTTAAAATTTACCATTTCCCTGTTGTACCCTAAGTGTTTGAAATTGGAAAAAAATAAAAAAAAGGAAAAAGTATATGCTGGAATTTATTCTGCAAAGTCCACTATAAAGGGTTGTGAAATAGCTCTATGGTACAGACCAGGAGTTTAGAGAGAATAAAAGGTCTTAGGTTTTATTGTAATTTGTCTGTCACAGCTACCTGCTGAGTTTATAGTCATTAACTTCTCTAGGAACTGATCTAAATGGTAACATTCACATTGACATTTGATTGAAATAAATGCTCAAAGACTGTTAGAAATAATTAAGCTTATCAGCCTCAATGATTCGCAGATCCCCGGCCGTTTAGACTGAATTATCTGTCAAGGTTTTCTTATGAATCCCTTGTTTTGCAACACAATTTCTCTGTAGAGCATCTAATTCCCATAGTAATTTCTGTTGACATTTCTCTTATTAGTATTATTATGTGATTATTGTGTGCTTTGACCAAAACCTTATCTTCAATTTTTTGGATAAGAAATATAAATCATTAGAATATTAACAAAATTTGTCAAGGCCAATATTTTTATCTGTGCAGAAAAGAAGTATCCACAACAGAATTAAGTTGCAGCTTTTAAATTCAAGTGAAAAGGTAGGCATCAGACATTGGGTAGAGTGAATTGATAGAGGATGGATTTTGGATGATGTCACCAAAAAAAGAGAAATACTTGCACTTCATGCCCATTAGAGGAATGACTTGATTTTTGAGCTTTTTCTCTCATCTGCAGCATCCCTCTGACCTGTATTTGTCTCAGTAATGGTACCATCTAATTTACAACTTAAATTTTTAATAGGTTTGCCATTCTAACACAGGTGTGAGAGAATTGAAACCCGTGGGTAATCAGTATTTGTAGTTGTTATGGGTCCATTGGTTTTGTCTTCCTCATGACTGACACTTGGACATGTTGGCTTCTATCCTCAAAGATAAAAGGAAATGCTTAGTGTCTTCTGATTTGTATGTTTCTGATAGAATAATTTTGATTATCAGGGCAAATTACCCAAGTGTTAGGTTTCCATTGAGTTTATTTCAGCTGCAGTCCCAAGGGGTGGTTTGTGTAGGAGAGTCTCCAGTTTGTATCTTTGAGCAAAGACTGAGGCTTTTGTTGTCTAGATTAGATTGTTCCTTTGATAAATCAGGATAATTGGGATTAAAATGCAGTCAGTAAACAGGGCTTGATACCCATGCCTTGTGAAATGATAAGCAGAGGATCTTCTGAGTGTGGTGATGGTGTTTTGACAAAGAGAGTTAGTGAATGGCAGTTAGGCCCTGGGCCCATTAAGACAACTCTTACAGTTCGTGATGGACAGATGCACAGCAAATTTTAGTCTTAGCTGAAACATAACCAGTTTTTTGAGCTAAGATGATCTTTATCAAAGGGGACTATCCACAGCTGCACAATGCAAGTCCCTGTACTGAAAGGTATTAGACTAGAGCTGTAATTGAAATGCTAAACCAGTCTTGTTAGGGATAAACTTTATTTTTCAAATATTTCTTCAAAAATGAGAAAACTTTAGAACTTTTAATTGAAATTATATATCCTGATTTTATTTTACCTGATAAGAAGGGCAAACTGTGTGGAGTGAAATAAGTAAGTGTTAAGGGATGACACCATCTTGGCATTTGTACACATTCTTTTATATTCTTTATCTTACCTGCCTTGAAATACTTTTAATATAATTAAAAGCACAGAATGAGTGCCAGACTTGTCAATTCCAACAACAAAGTGCTGAAATTTTCAGTGAAACTGAGAGATCCATCTCCCACACATTGTAATGAATAGGTTCATAAAAGGAAAATAGTTTAATTACATTTTAGTTCATGGATTGTTAATAGGCTGGAGTATCTAAATTGAATAATGTGATTCTGGTAATAATTATGTGTAAATGAACTTGTTTAAATGATATTTTACAGCTTCTTTATAAAATTACAGCTAGAGGCAATCCAGTGATAGACAGACAAAGGCCATGCAAAAATTATCATAAACTATTAGCTTGTTTGCAAAGGGTTTTATGTTAATCTTTTAGTACTTAAAGCACTCTGCAATTAACATATCACGGGGAGCTGCCTCACAGCAAAGGCATGCAAATTAAAGTGCTCAGATAAAAAGCCATTCACATAAAAAAAAAAATCAAAGAAAGGGTGGCATAGCACTCAAAGGGTACTGGTTTTATATTTGAGATTAAGGAGGTGTAATGATTGTGTTATCTAACTAGAGTTGTAATTAAAGCTTTTCTCCTGCAGACATGACAATAGATACAGCATTGATTTCGGTGTTTTAATTGTGAAAGTCATTTTATTTCAGGGCAGAAGATATGAATAGCCTAAATCAAAGGGCTAGAAGATTGCTTTGTTGATAGTACTTGTTCAACAGCTGCCTTGTTGCTTAATACACAAATGGGGAGAATGGTGAAAGAGATCCTGGGAGGTGCTCTGTATTGTAATTCTCCTGCTGGTTTCCTTTCCTTTCATGAAAAAGGCAAGGATCTGTGTACTGATTGTAAACAAGCAATCTTTTCATACATCACCAGTGGTTTTCCTCCTTTAGTTTCCTCTGAACAAAAGAAGTCATAAAAACCTTGAACTAACTTTTACTACTGCTCTTTTCAAACAACAAAAGTTTTTGTAATAAAACCATCATCTGCTCTCAGAGATATCACACTTTTAGTGGGGAACAAAAAGTGTCCATGTGGCTGTAATTCCTGTTATCAGAAATGCCACTGTAACAAAGGGGATATGCTTTGGGGGATTGAATGTTAGATTTTATTTACATTATGTTTGTGGCTGTATGGCTGTACAGTGTTAGATTGGGAAGGGGTGACTTTTTCTTTTTTTTTTCTCCACAATCGCTATAGTAACAGAATAGAAAGTGAATGATCAGAATAAATATATCTGGCTAGGTTTTCAGCTGGCATATGTAGCTGTCTGGTCTGCTCATTCTAGCAGGGAGTTACATCCTAGGAATGGGTAAGGCCCAGGGGCTGATTTGGGAATGAACTAAACTCAAACTCAGGAGGATACAGTTGATCAATTTGAAAAAGACCTGTATCAATATAGTGTATTTCCTGATATGGAAGGAGTTAACTCAATAGAACAAGTCAGTACAGCTGACTGGTGGCCAGTCACTAGAGTGGTTCCCCAGGGCTCTGTACTGGGGTCAATCCTGTTTAATATCTTTATCGAACATATGGACAAGAGAATCAAGTGCACTCTCAATAAGTTCATAGACAATATGAACTTGGATGGGAGTGCTGATCTGCTGGAGGGTAGGAAGGCTGTATAGAGATTTCTGGACAGGCTGTGTCAGTGGGCTGACATCATTTGTTTGAGGTTCAGCAGGGCCAAGTGCTGTGTCCTGCCCTTGTGTCACAACAATCTCCTGCAGTACCATGGGCTGGGGGCAGAGTGGCAGTCTCAGTGGAAAAGGACCTGAGAGTGCTGGCCAAGAGCAGCTGAAGTTGACCCAGTGTGTGCCCAGGTGGCCAAGAGTGCCAATGGCATCCTGGCCTGTATCAAAAAGTGTGGCCAGCAGGACCAGGGAGGTGATTGTCCTGCACTGGGCATTGGTGAGGCTGCACCTCAAGTACTGTGTCTAGTTTTGTACCCCTTGCATAAAGAAAGACTTTGAGGTGCTGAAGTGCGTCCAGAGAAGGGCAACGGAGAGGGTGGTGGGCCTAGACAGTAAGTTGTTTGAGGAGGGGCTGAAGGAACTGGAGTTGTTTAACCTGAAGAAAAGGAGACTCATTGCTCTGTGCAGCTACCTGAGAGGAGGTTGTAGCAAGATGGGGTTGGCCTCTTCTCCCAGGCAGGCAGTGACAGGACATGAGGACACAGACTCAAACTGTGCTAAGGGAAGTTCTGGTTGGATATTGGGAAGAATTTTTTTCACTGAAAGATTGGTTAAGCGTTGGAATGAGCTGCCCAGGGAGGTGGTGGAGTCACCATCTCTGGAAATGTTCAAGAAATGACTGGATGTGACACCTAGTGCTATGGTTTAGTTGTTGTGGTGGTGTTTGGTCAAAGGTTGGACTCAGTCCTGGAGATTGTTTCCAACCCTATGAAAATAGGGATTGATATGATGCAGGTTCTTACATGATAAGAACTAGCCTAAATTCCCTTGAAGCCTTTCTGAGAGACTCAACTACACTGCAATAAGCCTGGCTTTCTGCCCATAGACCTTCACATTTCCTAATTTAGACTTAAAGCAGGAGCTAGGGTGTCCCAAGAGAAACCATTCTCTTGTAGTTATAAGCAGTATGGACTGGTGACTCTTTGTCTCTGAGACTACACTCCACTGCTGGTCCCCATCCTTATTGTTCCTGGAGTATTGATTAAATTTGCTTTTTTCCCTTATAATTTTCTAAGCTCTGCATGGAACTGGCTCAAACTAACTAAGAAATTGCTTTCCTCCTGCCGTAGTGACAGATTCCCTTGATGGCTACGTTTCACAGGAACTATGAAACTGTCAACCTTGAGAATGATGTTTTGAGAGCAACAGACAGAGCTTTCTCAGCAGCTGGCTCAAGGCTGTGGAGCCTAGTTCTGGAGGAGGACAGAATGACCACAAATCTCTTTTCTCTCTTGCTTTGTGTAAAATTTGCTCATTGAGCTGATGTTATCCACAGACTGAGGAGAAACAGTGGTGATAAAAGCAAAAGGTAGAAGAGACTGCAGGCAGGAAAAGTTCCTGGGGAAGGTGAAGAGACAAGACCATCTGACAACTCATGTAACAGGGTGGTTATAACCTTTGTTCAGATAAGACTGAGGAACATGCCTTGCTTATTTTGGGAACAAAAATGTTATATAGATGGTCAGAGATTTCTAGCCTGACTTCTAAGCCGAGGGCTTTAAGAGATTCCATCTATATCTGGTGTCATAGCTAAGATAGCATAGGTTCATGAACATTTAGGAATACAGTGTGGTCCTTATTTCTTTATATTTATGTATGTATAGACTGTTGAAATTCATCTCTGTGTGACGCTATTAATTGAAAAGCTTTTGGGATGGTTATATCATTACTATCAGTAATGGTTATATCATTACTTTAAGTCCAGTCCTGAGTGGAAGAACTGTTCAGCTGCATTTCCATAAGCTTAACAACTACCCTTTTCTACCTCCAAATGGTTAATGAAATAGCTACTTGCTTGAAATACTTGGTAAAAGTCTGAGGAGAAATAAAATCTCCTGTGGGTGTTTGCATTATATTGTGTACAGATTTCCAGTGTGGTTTTTTGGAAGGTAGAGTTTTTTGTAGTTGTTATATAGACTTTATTGAATCTTACTGAGGTTTAATCTTTACTCTTACAAGTTCCCATATTTGCAGGCTTCTACCTATCTAATTACAGAGGACTTTAAGGTAGGATACTATTTCGCTGAATCTTAATTCAGTAGGAAAAGTCAGACTGAAGGTAAGGATAAGTCTAAACAGATTGTTTCATTTATATGCAGCCCTTTGTGGCCGTTTCCAATATTTAAGCAAGGAAGTTTGCAGGATAACACTATCTGAGACTGCGCACCAGATAGAATTAAAGAATTTTAGGAAATTTTTTGTGCTTAAAGAATTGGTGTAAATTCTTTATATAGAATGAGAATATTTTTTAAAAATATTCCTTTTTTATTTTCAAGAGACCATTCCCAATATAACTCCAGCCGGAAATGTACATGATCTGCCTAGTACTTTGCAGGACAAGCAGGTTTTGAAAGCTAAAAGCCCTAGGCTCTCAAGAACTGTACTGAGGACTAGAAACCATCTGGTAGCTTGAGTTTGACACAGGACTTAGACTTCTGAGGAAAAAATAAAAGAAAATGTTTTAAAGTGCCTCTCATTAGGATTATGTGTATATCGTAATTGACACAAACAGACACACATTTTCTAAGCCTTCCAAGAGCAATCTCCTTTTGTCTAAGTGGTAAAGCTCTAGTCAAGTAATACTGTTTGCTTGGAACTTTTGGCTTTGGATTTCTTCCAGTCTTGAATGCTCATTACATTTTACTGAGAATCAAAGATCTGTTCCTTTTCAGACATTATTTCTCTTGTAAGGCCTTTGCTGATCTTCCATGGAGACACAGCTCTCCTGTCAGTTTAGTTGCTTCTCAGTTGAACCAAACTCTTCTGTGGAAGTGTATTCCTCTTTATGTTCTCCTGATCAAATTCTCTGTAGTTTTTTTAGTGGAACATATTGAATTCACTCTTAAATGTCTCATGCTCAGTGTTTTTTTCAAAGACAGAATCAATTTGCTCTTAAATTTTCTAATGAGGAATTCTGCTGCTGAAGACACGAGTACTTTACTGGGACTAAAGCTGCTCTGCTGAAGATTCTACATTCCTAATAACTGATGGGGAAGAGCATGTAATCAGTGCTTTGGTCAATGGCCATCTGTCCTTATGCTCAATGCTTGCTTATTATTGTGGTGTCACTGCCCTGAGTTCTGAAACTCTCATATTAATATATAGACTTTATAACTGTGCATTTAGTAATAACTACCTTCCAAGTTATTGTAGGGGAAAAAAATAATGGTTGAATAAAATAGCCACAGCCATCTTTAGGAGTTGTTAAAGATGTAGCATAAGACAGTGGAAGATTAGGATAATTCCAGTCCATTCAGTGTTGCAGAAAGAATATGAATTCCTTAGAGGTTATGAAATTCCTGCATCATTGAACATTTCGGTTTATGTGGATCAAGTCATATGCCATATATCTCCCATATCAGGGACACTGGAAGGTCGTCATCCATAATGACTCCTATTTCCTTGGTAAACCTACAGAAATCAGTTCTGCTAAACCCACACATTAGAACACCTTTAACTTCAGAAAGCTGCAGTGGTATTAAAAAAAAACCCCAAAAATGGAAGGAGTGGGATGAGTGGGCTATGATCTTAACGTGGTAATGATTCACTAGATTTGGGGAGACTCTTAATTTTAGGTATGTGCTAAAACTCTGTCTGTCTCACAAGTCTGGATCAGACTTCTTGTCATAGAACTAACTTCAAGTTGACTGCATTTCTGAAATACATCAGGAAAGTTTATTTTGCAAGATCTGGCCCTATGACATCTTTTTACTGAAAATTTCCATTTTAGGTTTGAGCACTTTTAGGTCACCATACATTAGAACAGCCTATGGAAGGAATTCTTCAGTGTGACTGAACCCTTATTCACTGGGAATTGTGAGCTTGGAGGACTTCGAGCATGAGATTGTGAAGCAACAGGCCTTTGTTTTTTCTGTCCAAGTCTTGCTTGATTTTTCTGAGCTTTGCAGAGTGTCAACTTAGGGGTATGTTTTAAAAAATATTTTCTCTGAATGGCTTTCTAACTACCATGTATTACCATGGACTATCAATTTATTTTACAAGAACTTAGAATGTCAGAAATATAAGATAATTCAGGGTTACTAATGGACATTTTATGTAGTACCGACATGGGGATTTGTTATCTGGCAGCAAAAGCGAGTGCTGACTTCATTAAAGTGGAGGAAAAAAAGCCCACCCAAAGAAACAAACAAAAAAAATCCTGTACTGCATTTATCACTTCTACTTTGTAGTGCTGGTGAGTTTTCATTAAGCACACCATTTTTATTCTGTGATGTCTGTGAAGTTGCATTGCTGTGAAGCAATGCAACTGTAACAGAACAGTTAATAGTCACAATGACTCTTTTTTATCTTTGATTGAAAAGTCATTTTTCCTCCTGTGCATTGTGGGTTATATAGTCCCAACCATAGAAATAATGCAGTCAAGATTCGTCATGGATTACATGATTTTTACAGTATTCTTCCATTTTCAGTCTTGGTTTCTTTCCTCAAAAATTTTATAAACAATCACCGTCTAGTTTTTTTTCTTAAGTGAATCTCTCTAGGCTTCCACTTCCTGGTATTTTAAAAAAGGCTAGTCTCTTTCATACGGGAGATGGAAAGTATTGCTAAAAAACAGCTTTAAAATTGCTCCCAAAATGTCTGAAATTGAAGGCAGGAGCTATGACAAGTATTAGGAGTGTCTGAAGTGATACTGGCTGGGGAAAGAATGTCTCAAGAACTGACCAAGCATAGACTTGTATAGAAGTGTTATAGAGTGTTATACTCTATACTCTTGTATAGAGTGTTCCAGAGTTTACGAGAACAGTTGTGAAGTCAAAGGCATCACAGATGGTAGACTCATCACAGACCTGCATTTGAAAATAGGAATAATCGCTATCTCTTTCCTTCAAAGCAACATTGAAAATTCTTTGTTCAAAGCATGTGTTTATTCAATACAAATGTCTTTGGTAACTCAGTTGTCGTTAGTCAATCTAGAGATTTTCCAAAAAAACTAGCCTTACCTTCAAGAGACTGTTTCCAGGGCCAAACAAATATGAAGTATGTTCAGACACAAGGTCTATAGTTGAAAATAGATGGTCACTAAGAATGGATTATTTTATGCATTAGGAAAGGGTAATAACCTGAAAAGGATACTCTCTAAAATTATTCTTAATTTTAATGATAAATAGATTTTGTATCACATATTCCAGCCATGAGCAGACAGGGTTTTTTATGATTCCTTGAAATTCTTCTCTTGTAGTCCATGTTCATCCTGCCAGATTCCACATATACTGCCATATTTTTCCAGTCAAAGTAGTCATTTCCTTTTTGCAAGTAGTTGGGGTTTGGAGGGTTTTTTTGTGGGTTGGTTGGTTTGTTTGTTTTCCTTTTCTTGTAGGCTATATATCTGTTTACAAGACACAGAGATAATTAAGGACAGCAGAAAATTCTCTCTGTTGTCAAAACAAGAATACATTCCTGGATCTATTCTGGCTCAAGTTATATGAGGCAGGTGTCTGCCCTTAGTATTGTGTCAGGTGGTTTGGACCTATCTGCTCTGCATCAGATTTCAAACAGGTGTTTTTCCTTCACTTGGTGTTTTCTCAGTCTTCTGTGGGATTGCATATTATTTCAGTTTCCAGAAACCTCAGGCAAGCTGTAGAGTGGAGACAGAAACACGCAGTATGGCTGCAAAAATGGGGGTAATCGCACTCTTTGATGAGAGATAGTATTTTTATAGGAGGTAAATAGAAGTTATGGCCTTTTAGCTGTTCCAGTCTGCCTGTGGGTGCTATGCCTTGACCAACAGAGACAGAATCAAGAATTTATGTTGTCTTCTAGAGAGCTGTCAGTGTTTCAAATTTATACATGTCAGCCAGAAATAGAAAATTTGGTGTAGATATTTATCAGGAGTGTTGTGGGAGAAATGAAGATGTGGACCAGTGGATAGCCAGGAAGCACTTGGGCAGAAGTCTTCTAGCTCCAACCCAGGCCAAAATCTTGGGTCACTGGGATAGTTTCATGTCCGTGAGCATGTGGCATGATTCGTAAAGTCATAGAGTACCCAGAGCTGGATGGGACCCATAAGGGTCATTAAGTCCAGTTCTTGGCCCTGCACAGGACAACCCCAAGAATCAGAACATGTGTCTGAGACCATGTCCAAATGCTTCTTCAACTCTGGCAGCTTTGATGCTGTGACCACTTCCCTGGGGGGCCTTTCCCAGGGCCCAACCACCCTGGTTCAGTTGTCATTGCATTCTAAAAGACAAAATCTGAAAACTGACATGAAGTAAGGAACATAGTAATTGAGCTGCTTCTTGTAGGTCAGGGTAGGTAATCAAGGGAAATGCTTTCCTCACTTTAACAGTCACTCCAGTAATGTGTTCATATGCACCAGGGGGAAGAAACCACAGCAACTAAAATGATGAAAAATGAATTAAATTAATTAAAGAGTGAGAATTGTGATCTAGCATTGGACTCAAAAATGAGCTAAATGCTTAGAAAGGAAAAAGCTTACTAAGCAGTTCTAATAACAGAAACAAACAGTTCTATATGTTAACTTCATCTTGTGTTTAGTCTGAGAGGAACAAAGCAATCCCTGGAAAAGACAGACAATATCCTCCCACACACTTAGCAGCACAAAAGATGGGTGGGACTGTTATAGTGGAAAACCTGTGCAGTTCATGTTATATGTTTCATTTAAACTGTGCAGAACAGAAATCTGTGGATACACAGAAACACTCTTTTGAGTTAAATAGCAAAGCTGTGCAGAGTCCTTCAGTACCCACATTTATAACAGAAATAGCCTCCAGAATCGACTGTTTATTTATCAATTGTTAATTGAGTTGATGTTTACTCATGATTGTAAACAGATGATTAATTTATGGCTGAATGTTATTACTATGATAGTGAAGAGATCATTAGAAAGAAGGATTATAATAGGGTTCTCTGCACTTGTGAGGCTAGTAATAAAGATTGACTATTATAATTAGATAAAGCTTTGTAACAAATACTATTAAATTGAATCTGGACTTTATTTAAATGCACTGGCCTGTTATCTAAAATGTATTAGCAGAGTGTGTGGGTTAAGTTGAACCCCTGCCTACACTGTTTACGGTCTCCTTCAGAGATTAAAATGGCTCTATACTTGTTGGCTAAATGGCAATATTATACATTATGCATGAGTGTTATTTCTATTGAAAACCCTAAAAATATTATTGTAACACAAGAAAAAGAAGATACTTTTTTTCAATTTTAACCCGAGATTGTTTCCAACTTTAATTTTGATGATCGGTTAACCAAACCTAATTCAAGAAGGTAGTATTAGGCTTCTTCAAAAGTGAGCCTGTGCAACACTTTTGCATAATTCTGTTTAATGAAAGTCAGAGTAAGACTTCTGTGGGAATCCAGGGACAATGTTATGGAACATTTGATTTCTTAATTTTCACAGAAACATGGAAGGCAACAAAAGAAGCTGCAGTGGGATGGGATGAAGCTTTCAGAAATATAGATCTACATCTACTCCCTCCCCCCTCCTTTCTATTTTTCTTCTTCCCCTGCTCCTTTTTGGAAAAGAGTCTATTATTGCTCAAAAGTAGTCCAAATTGACTAGAGTTCTGTGAGATTTATCTGTTATTTTTGAACATAAGTTTAACATGAAGCTCTTCTTTGGCCCATTTGGGGGTACAGATGCAGTGTGAATCTACTGTGAACAAGTGTAGGAAGAATATGTGGATATTTTAACAAAGGATGGGAAGAGATATAGACAGAACTTGCAGCTGTAATGTAAGCATCGTTTTAGCACTCTGGGCATTTCAAATTAAAAATGCAATAGCATCATAGGAAATAGTGTAATGGTATTGCAGGGACTATAAAACCAGACTTTTTTTTAAACCTGACACTGTGATCACTATGTGGTTTCATGACAACTGAATACAAAATTTCCACTCTCTTTTGTCAGATTCTTTAAGGTTAGAGAAACACTGTTCTCACCTTCCATGGCCTGGGTGCTTGAAGGCTTGGCATCTTCTGGAGTTGCTTCAGCTACAGACTGTCAGATTGTGAACCCTCAGGCTGTGCAAAAATGCCCTCATCATGATGGGTGCTGAATCTCGAATGAAGATCAGTGCTTGCCAAGCACCTATCAGTATCTGTTTCCAAATGACCACAAAGCACTTCTCTGCTCAGCTGAGACTTGAGACCCTTGCAGTATTTACAATGGGAAATGCAAAGCTCTCACCCTGTGGTTGGAAAGGGTTCCAGTGGGCTGTGCAGTTACTGTTGTGCTGCTCTGCTCAGAGACAGAATGCTCCCACAGTCAGCAGAACTGATGAGCCTAATGCCACGTTGCTCCCCATGACCAAAAGTTACTCCAGTATTTTAGTTCTGAGAAAACACTATCTGTGGGTTATTTTCATTCTCTTAGAGGGATTTCTTTGTTGGAAGAAGAGGTTTGGAATAGATTAATTTATGTAAACGATTTGATTACTAAAATGATATTTAGAAGAAATGTTAAAGCCCAGAGGTTCAAAAATAACAAACTGGAGAAATGATTGAGCTACAGCTTCCTTACACAAAATGCTGTCACTGAGTAGGTGGAAAATGTGAAAAATTTAAATGCTTTTCATGGAAATTACTTGGAAAGGATTAATAATGTCTCAAAATAGTCTCAGAAAGGCTCTGGACATGTTCATGGAAAGTTTCCATAGAAGGGGTCTGCTAGTTTGAGCCTTTCACAGCAAGTGGAGAGAGCCTTTTATCTTGACTGACTTGATGGGGCATGGGATGAAGCAGATGTTATTCACAAATGATTAATAAATAATTCCCAAAATACAATTTATCTTTCCTAGAGAAAGTGATTTTTTTAACCTCTGTGGGGAAAATAGAATTTTTTAATACTTTGTATAAATCAGTCGTCAAGTTTTAGCATTATCAGTTTTCACCAGCACTCTGTCCCATGGCTGTCAATATGACTGTGCTGAAAAGTAAACTGTCATTCTCGAGCTACTCACCTGCTAGCCTTCTGAAATAGTGCAAAGGCAGGTATTAAAAAAAGTTGGGATGGTAATTCAAGAAGGAAGCATCCAAGAATGAATTTATTTATGAAATAGAGAAATTGAGAAAAATTGCATCTTAAGCTGACTTTGAGAAACCTACTGTAAGAAATACCTTTGAAGAAACAAATGTGGATTGGTCAAAACTGTCATCCTATTTAGATTTTGGTCCTTCATGTGACTAAAACATACTTTGTTTTCCCCTGTGAAAAATGTGTGGTCTGAAGCCCAATGCACAGGGTGAGTTTTGAAAGTGTCCCAAGGAAAAAAAATTAGCCGGTTGTAGGCAATGTACAGAAATCCAGAGCTAGTGGGGCAAAAACTGGATTTCAGATCAAATTTGTATGGCACTAGCTAAAGATTGTTTCTCAGAAGCAGTTGGAGTTGACCAAACACAGGGATGACACTATTCCTTATGAACTGATCAAGGTTTCTGTTTTCAAAGGAATACAATGGTGTTGGTAGAGAACCTTCCATAGAGATTTAATTTTCTTCCTAGAATATGTGTCTTCTTTCAAGTACCTGGAAAGACTGGTGCTTGTACTCAGGATCTCAGTTACAATGAACCAGTAATTTGCACATTCCATTATTTTTACTCTTAGGACTCCAGTGGAAGGTATAAAGGAAAAGAGTTCTATTGTTTGGCTGTTAATTAGATGGAATTGAAGTTCTAGAAAATAAGTTGTTGTTACTGCTTTATTCAGCTTTCTGCTATTTCTTTGGATTCAGATCTTTTGTTGTTAGGTTATATACTCTGGAGACATTAAACAAAGGGGGGGGAAAAAGCATTTTTATAGAAGTTTATGAAAACTGGCACATAGCTGGTATGTGAAAAGCTGTCATGATAATCAAATCTTTGATAGATTGACAATGATATGCTTGCATAGGTAAATCCACACAATCCCAAAAGACATCAAATGGGTCCTTAAATCCTCTTGAATATAGACCATTTTATTCAGTTGCTGAATATTAAATATAGGAGAATTAGATAATTTTAGTTAGTGTATATGCAGCAGCTACAAGTTGACTTGTTTTGTTTCCTTCTAATCTTCTTCAAAGTTTCCAGGCCAGCCTTTCACTGAAGAATATACAATATTTTAGTTGTTTGATAAGTCTTGCAAGAAGAAAAGAAGAAAGAGCGGCATAGTACAGCTGGTGTTTTTAAAGTAAGTTGTTGTTTGACAGCCATGGAGATATTCTAATTGTAATTCATTGAGCAGGACTCTATGAGGAAGCAGAAGTCCCTATTGGAAGTACTCCACAGTTTTCCAGCTGTTATGTGTTTTCTTCACACAAGGAGGGCTTGCATTGCATCTTAAGCCTTCAAGAATGTATGGTGCGCTGGATATAGTGTGTATTTAACTGTGGACTGGAAAATGAAGCCAATGTAAACTCCAGTTATTGCTGGGCCTTTTCATTTTTCTGACATCAGACACAAAAGGTCATGACTGCTTATGTCCCATTTAAAACAGCAGTAAAGATTCAAAAACCTAAAAAATGGCCGTGCCTTAATTAAACACTTCCAGAGAAACACTGTTTACAAGTGCAACCTGTAGCTCTGTTTATATTCATATGCCTTCCTTACAGTGATGAGATTTGGAGATATGTGGAAGAAAATAGCCCGCATCTCCAAAACTGAATGGTATTTGAACAGTCTTCATTTCACACTTACTGGTGAGTGTTTTTTCAAACAAACCATCTTGTGAGCCTGTTGTCTGTCTGCCTGGAGTGGAACCATATTTTGCTTCTCTAGGGCTGAAAATTGCACAGAAGGGTGGAGCAGGAGTGTTCAAGATACCAAAACTCACTTTGGAGTTGTGATCCAGGATGCAGTGTTAGTCCTGTTGTGCCTGATACGCATTTTTACAAATAAGAAAAGCTAGTATAGGATCACTGTGTTATAAAAGAACTGCAGAGCAAAGGATTAGCTCAGCTGATGTTTGTTCTTCCTAATACTTTATGTTTATATTAAGGGAAGGAGGTTGTCATTTGTATTACAGTCTCAAAGAGTGTGTAAGATTGGAACAAGATGGGTTTAAAGGAGGAAAAGACAATCATTTGCAACAGAGAAATAACTTCGGGTATTTTTCTCTAAGTTAGAATAGAGAAAAACCAGGCACTGAACCCAGCAGAGCTTCTAATTGATTTGGAGAGAAAATCACTAAATGCCTATGCATATAGCTAAAGAGAGACTAATCTCAATCAATGCAGAATAAGTACACTATTTATTCAGCCTGGTGAATAGCAGAAAAATAAAAAAACAAACCTCAATTACAATGAGAAAATTGTAGTAAAATATGTTCTGAAAACTATTCACTGCTGGTGCTGTACATTGCCATCTCATATCATTAATTTGTAGTATAAATTGTTGTATCTAATTAAAACATCAGAACTGCTGAAGAAATTTTCATTTATGACTTTAAATTAGTATCACTGTGGAAGAGCTGTTAAAGAAGGATGTAAACTAAAAACATATTTATGTGAGGGTTTTTTAAAATCACTTAGTATGATACTTTTCACCAAATGTTTGTTTTACAATGTCTTACATAACTGTCATTGACTTAAGATTTATTAAAGATATATAAGCTTGAGGAACTGCCATTGTTAACTAATTATCCAAAATGTAATTAAAATTTGGCTCAGGTGGTAATTTTTTGCTTCTATTGAAAGGAAAAAAAATGTTTCTCTAGGAAAAGACATTTGAGATGCCTTGAAGTTAGTTTTTAATTAACATTCTTGCATGTGTCTCAAAACCAGATAGTAGTCCTGTATTATTGCTAAAAGATATAAGTAGATATTCTATTATTTCACTTTCTTTTATTTCTCTTCTTTCTTAACAAAGGATAAGAAAAAACAATGATCACTAAGTTAGAGAAGCCAAGTGTCTTACAAGTAACTGAACTCTGCAATATTTTCTAGGATAAAGGTTATCATGTTCTCACCTTATAATTCAGAATTGTAAGACTTATTTAATATAAAACGTTGAAAAAGTCCTCTCAAGTGTAACGTGCAACCAAGTCTGCATAGTCAAAGGGCTTGTTCAAGGAACATGTTTTTGGAGTCTGCATCAGTTGGAACCGTATAAATTTTTTATTTCTAAAATGCTGGATCAGATTTGTGCATATTGGTGTCAGACATAGTGTTGCACTTATTTGATATGTTTAATTAATTGGAAAATACTGTCTTTTTTTTTGGTGCTGGTTTTTTTAATATCCCAAAGGCTAAATAGAAGTGAAGGCACAGCATTCCAAAAGAGGCTGAGTGGATAAGTTATCCTTTTGTGCTCATTTTCAGTGAAATTTGACTGTTCAGCTCTCCTACATTCTTTAAAAATTCTACTCAATTTGTATGCAGAGGAAGAAAAAAGCCAACATCTTTCTGATAAATACAGTAACATTTGGTTTTAGGGAGGTCAGGTAGTGGGGAAGTCACAGGACTCTGCCTTGTCTATTTAAAATGTGCTTTACTTGGTTTACTGAGTGCTTAGCTGGTGATGGATGGTTCAGTCCAAATGTTAGCTTTGTGCACTGACACTCCGTCTCTCTGATATACTTTGAACTCTGTATGAATTTTTATATGGCTTTACATGAGTGCTCATGAAAACAGGAGTGAGCTATTTCATTGCCAAATCTCAGGTGGCCAACCTGGTGCAACTGCTATGATATTTTTAGGTGACTTGAGAAATACAGTTGTTATCCCACAGTGGGGAACAATGAATGTGGTAATGGTGAGACTGGTAGGGCTGCATTTGAGGTATTCAGAACAAACACCTTAGTCAGCAGTCGCAGGTGGGAAAAAATACCTTTGACTGTGAAAAATACCACAAATGCTTGATTCAGTTTTTTACAGTAGTTTGTCAAATAACTCTACCTGATGCTTAGTCCTCAGCAACCACAAGGTTTGTTCAGAGAAGGCTGAACTTGTGTAAAGGGTAGAAGAGTCTATTGAGTCTTTGAGTCTGATTTCCAAACTGTAACCATTAGCTTTCTCTTTGTAGGGAATTCCTGATCACTACAGAGTTCAGAGAGATTTTTCCTTCATTCTTAATGCCTGTTATTTCCAGGGTCTGGGCTTTCATGGTCTATCTTAAGCAGAGGTATTTGTAGAATGTAGAATGAGAGATTTGTTCCTAAGAGAGGGGCTAGAACGACTAAATTTTTAGCTGTTTCTGCAGAAAACCCATGCAGTATGAGACCTTGTTTTCTCCGGCTTTATTAAATCACTGGATACTTTATTGAGGGAGTAGTTGGTTATGGCCAATGTACTGTAGCTACAGGTCCATTTCCCAAATGAAAATAACCACGTGGTGGTGAATATTTGTAGCACAGTACAAGACCTAATAAATGGTATCTTATTGCTGGCATACACATGTAATGGATGGGAGAGGGGAGATGTGTTGAAAGGCACCATGGACACAGGATTTCCAGCCAAATAGTCACTGATGCAGAAGCCCTCTAAATAATGGAGATTTTGTTACAGTCAAGCCCTGGAATCTCTACAAAGCTCTGTTTTTCCCCCTCCAGTCACAGCTAAATAGTGAATTAAATTTCTTTTTTTGGTGCTGTGAGGTTGTGCACTGAGAGAGAGACTTTTACCTTAATAAAAGAGTGAGATGGAAGTGCAGCAGGCAAGGGTACAAGACCAGGGCCAAGTGTGTAAATCCAACATGAAAAGCATAGCTCTGGAAAACCTTACTGTCCTGCCATCAACTGCACAGATGCATGGTGTGATGATTGGTGCAAACATGTTAATTACAGTTTCTCACATCTCAAGTAATAATGAAACTTTTTTATTTTAAATCTTATCAACTGTGGGCTTAATTATTCTTTCTCTTAAAACTAGACAGTTTTGTTCAGATCAGAACAAAATTTTGAAATATATTTTTGAAATGTTATTAAAGATGAAAGACCTCAAATCAGTGCTGCTTTAATTAGCTGGGATGAATAGATGAAAGAAAAGTGATTTCTAAGTAGATTAGTTTCAAGATAAAATATTTCATTTTATTAATGTTTGACCAAATCTGACATATACATTTTCAAGTTTTTAAGGCATGTGAACAAGACCTGATGCTATTAAATGTAGGATTTCTTAAGGTTTGAGGCAATGTGGTATGCCATGTGATCCTGTGAAATATCATTTGTGATTTTCAAGTTGACATTGAAATGAAAGTTAAAACAGCATTAGTGTATTGCACAGATTAGTGGAATCAGAAGTATCTCTAGCTGTCTTGAACATGTTTTAGAAATCTACTGTAAATGCATTCATCAATGGAAAGCTGGATCAAAGTTTGATGAGACAATAATTCTTTTGTTTTAAGACTAAATGAAGTTTGAGTGTCCCAGGTAGTGTTTTCTACACTGAACAGCCTCTGGATTTAGATTTAAGGATGGAAGGTACTGTTTTCTAATTTTTTTTTTTTTACCTTTACTATTGATTACAAAGATTATCAAAGCAAACTTCTGTGGGTTTCATTCTAATTTCTTTTAAAAATAGTTTGGCAAGGAACTTGTACAGATATTTAGTGTCTTTAGCATACATCTTTGATTTCAGTGTGTTAGGGTTGTGGGACATGCTTGTCTGCTTTTAACTCTTTGAAGATGTCCCATAGACTTCTTTCAGATCAAATCACACCTCACAAAAACACTTAATTGAGTCCAAGTTCCTCTTTTGTTGGTCTTCAAAAGCATTAAAAATAGTCACTGAAAATAAGCCATGCTTTTAGGGGCGAAACAGTGTGAATTGGATCTCTGTGAAGCTGTTTAGAAAACACGTTTCCTATTTAAGGTTATCTTTACTCATTTCTTTCAGTATCATGTGAACATTTAACAAAAAGAGCTGACATTCCTATCATAGTGCTGTGTGTATTCTTCTCCTGTCCTATGCAGCTATTTCCCACATTTGTCAAGGCAAAGGTTGAAGGGGGAATGGACAAGGGAAATAGGTCTCCCATTCATTCCTATCTGTCAGGAGTTCACTTTGTCATGATAACATTCAAGGAGTATATTTATCTATCCTGCTACTGGAGGTTAAAGCAAGGGTAAAGAAGGAGAAGGGGAGAAATAATGTTTTAAAAGTTTACAAATTCTGCTGCAAAAACTGTAAACAGAAAGAGGCTTGCAGTGGAATGTGTAAAATACTGCTGCATTGATAGCGATGGGGCGGCGGGCTGCCACAAATCTGCTCGTATAAACAGAGGAACTCTTGCTGCAGATTGGGTCTGTTTTGGCTTAAAGTCTGAGGAACACATTGCTTTCAAAGTGAATTCTTAGGTGTCACTTCCCATAACTTATAGCAGAAGATTACAAAGCTACTGATATAACATATTAGTTTGATGGACAGAATTATACCCCCAACGCTTCCTGCTCTCCCCAATGACGCACACTAACTTAGTGTGCTGTGACAGCTGCCTTGATTTACCACCAGGCTGGGAGGCCAAGTGGGAGAGGGAACATTCACATGAACGCAGGGGCTGATACTGGCCCACAGCCTAGTTTATAAAGCTGCCCTGTAATTCACCACAAATGTGTCACCATTAAAAGGGAAAAAAGGATTGCAGATAATAAATACTCTTTAATTTATTAGCTAACAACAAAGAGATCAGAGCCAGTTGTGATGTGATTGTTTGACATAATATTGTCAAGGAAAAAAGCTAAGTTGACCAAAGATGTATATTACACATTCAAGCAGATGCATCAACTCTTGGCTTGTCACAAGCAGAGCTAAACAAAACGCCAAACAGAGGAGAGAACTGGCAAACAGCACAGTCATTTATCTCTGAAAGAGACATATTCAAGAGCAAGTGAAATAAGACATAGTTCTTTGGACTTGGTCAAGGGCCAAGTTCTAACTATTATAAATTAAATGTTTTGTGTATTGTATTTGGCAACTGCAGCAGCTCTTACCATCTTGGTCATGGTAGGAGAGTGTTAGATTTTCCTGTCTCCTTTTGCCAGAATGATGGCTTTTGTTGTGGGGGACAATATTAGAATGTGTCCATGCATACCAATAGCCACAATGCATGCTATGAAAAAGGCATACAGGTTTGGAAAATACAAATAAAAGCTGTTAGGCTAGCCAGCCTACGGAATTTAAGTTTTCCAAAGAAAACTTTAAGCAGTCATGAATCTCACAATCTTTCTTTCTGGATTGTTCCAGTTTGTAGAATCTAGTCATCAATATAATTATTTCAGGTTCATATGCTTTTAATCAGAGTTTTGAACTACATAATATATTTTGAAGAAGCTTTGCTTTTGGTTTTCTATGAGCATTGTTTGTGCCACCACAGTTAGCTTGGTGTCAACATTTCCATTATAAATTATGCTTAAGTGTTTTGGATGTCAGATGTAAAAATTCTTGCCCTGATTTCTTGCACAGAATTGGAGAATGTAGATTATATGCTTATGCAAGCCCATGCACATTTAAAAAAAAATCAAAATTAGATTCATTAATTACAAAATTTCCAATGGTGTAAGCCGGTCTACATTCTGTATGATACTTTTGTATATGCACACTTTCAGACATGTTAAACATGTAAATCTGTTGCTGAAAAGTATGCTGATTGATTGTTTTGCATATTATTAGAGCAAAGATGTGGGGTATCACGTATTATTTAGGGTACTTTTATGTGCGTGTTGTAAAAAGACTGTAGTTCTGTTTCCTCACCTCTCCATGTTTCAGAAATATGAAAACTTAGGCAGCATTATGTTACTTGTATTAAATATAAAATGTTTATTTCTGTAAAAATCATGCCAGCACAGGACCTGAGAGTTATTTAAAGTCTGAAGTAAAAGCCGAAGCCAAATTTTTGTAGTACATGGTCCTCATGCTGAGTCTTTGTGTGGGTATAAAAATTATCCTGTAGTAAATATCCATGAAATTATTTGCTTTGACATCAGAAAAATTGTCCAACAATCCTGAAAAGACTGAACTATTGGAATTTTGTCTGCTTTTAATATAATGATATTGTCTTATAAACTTCCACAGAATTAATTTGGAATGGAAATTTAAACTCCATCTGTATTCCTTAAGGACTTGCCTTTTCTCCATTACTCTTGACAGCTAGATCATACATTAGTTCTCCAAAGCAGCAAAGGAAAGGTGCAATGCACACTAAGGAAAGGTAAGAGACTCAAGTCATCCCCTCCTTGTGGGGAGGGTGAGAATTCTCTGGCTGATCCAGGTCAGCAGCTCTGGAGGTGAATGTGCTTTTTGCACAGCGGCACCCAGGGGTGCGTGGGGCTCTGCTCAGAGGTTGAGCAGCCAGGGAATGGGAGCCTCTCTTGAGGTAGTGATGGAGCAGAGGGCCTTGCTCCTGCAGTTTCTAGCACATTGAGTGATCTCTGTCCTCAGGGCAGCATACATCACGTTTCACCAGCCTATCTGGGATGAGTAATTAAAGGAAACTTTTCAAATTATATCCTAAATTAAAAAGAGAGAAGAGGACAGGCTGTGCCAAAATTGATAACTTGCTCCATTTTGATGAGCAGGGTACTCAGTTCCCAGGAAGAGGGAACCAGCATGTGCTAGACATGGAAAATTGAAATTTGAAATAGAGAGTGCAGTATGGAGTCTACTTCATGGCATTGTTCAGGATAATAAATGGCAAGCCAGATGTATATATAGCAGAGAGTACTTTACCATTGGTTAGATGTAATATACACAAGTGTTTCATGTATGCAAATACATATGAAAAAAAACCCTCTGCTTTAAGATTTTGATCTTGCAGCCCATTTCTTCATTCCCAAATCCAGGGGCATAGCTAGAGATAAGGCTGAAGTTATTCTGCTGCTGACATGGCAAATTAATTTTGGTTTTATTCTGATTTCCATTATTATCAACATTGTTTTTACTCATATGTTGACAGTTAACAATTTCTTATTCCCTGTCTTCTGAGGCAAACTATTCTTAAAATCTCAAATGCTTTCAATAAAAAGGAGATCTAAATTTTCTCCTTCTTATGTGTGCAAAAAATCTCTCAAGTATGGCTGTATCCCTCTTCAAATTAAACAAATGTAGAAAAAAAGAAGAAATCTACATTTCACTAGTGTTAAATCTATAGGCTAAAAAACATAGAACTGTTTCAAAATCATTCATCCTGATTTTCAAAGGTTATGTTCCCTAAGTGAAGAGTTATGTTCTTTAAACGCTTGGAGTTTGAGGTTTTATTTCCTTATAAAATTGAATTCCAGTTGGTATTCCTTAAATTAATTAAAGAGCATAGAAAATATGAAGGTGAAAGATAACATGTAGGAGATTATTCTAGTTTCTTATAGTTTTCAAAAAAACATTGTATTTTTTAACTGCCACTGAAGATGACATTTAGAAATTCAAACATAATTCAAATTAATTCAACAGCACACCATCGTGTCTTCCAGAAATTATTCTTTATAAAGCTAAAGACAGAATTGTGTGTGTTCATGCTTATTAACAACACCACATTGTAGTTTACCTTGCTGCTCTTTAAATGTGAGGTA
The DNA here is from genome assembly GCA_013397915.1 of Daphoenositta chrysoptera. Taxonomy (NCBI): domain Eukaryota; kingdom Metazoa; phylum Chordata; class Aves; order Passeriformes; genus Daphoenositta; species Daphoenositta chrysoptera. The sequence goes on along the minus strand of VZRO01002166.1, from coordinate 221,160 downwards.
TTTTAAAAAATCCATGCAAGAGCAGATGAAAAACAAATCACATTAATACCACACAAATGCTCTAAAAAATTAGAATCAGGCTGTAAAACTGTTTCAAACAGATATTGATGTGTGCTAGAACACATGACAAAATGGATGTAGCAGATGAAGAAATGGATACAACATGCTGAGGGCTTAATGTAACATACAGCAAAATTGATATACCTCTTACTGAAATAAATAAAACATGGCATAATATATACATTTTAATGAATTGAATAAAGTATGTAAGGGAATTGATTAGAAAGTGTACTGAACTGAAAAGCATAAAATAAAACCTAATATTATGTTTTATATATGTTTAATAGAATCAAATAAAAATATAAAGAATTGAACTATAGTGAAGTTACTAAAACAAAAGGGCTGGATTTAAACTGTGCTGAATTGAAGGAAAGAAAATATGGGGTGTGTAAAGCGCAGTAAGCCCTGGGTACGAGTCCATCAGGGTCACATCGTGGTCTCATTCCGTTGTTCAGCTGCATGCCACAGAGAAAATCATTAGGGTACAGAATCTGGATAAAGAAGATGTATGATTCATATCTAGCTCTACCAGACAAACTTCTAATTTGATTTTGTCAAGGCAACTTATTCTCTCTCAAGTGCTTTTTATCTCACCTTGTCTTGCTTTTCCTCTCCCCCTCTTTATTCCTCTCCTTGTCCCCTTTTCTCTTCTCTCCTCCCTCCCTTTTACCACCCCACACCTGCTGCTCTGGGTTCTCACGTGCCCTTTCCCTTGTCTGCACACTTTCTCCCTTTCTTCTTGTTCTCTCTCTCTCTTTCTCATCCTCACACTCTTTTGCTGGACCCCTGTCTCTGACATTTGCCTGTTCCTCTCACACCTTTGCCCTCTCTTTCTTTCTTCCCCTCTTAATATTGTCTTAGTAACAATGATTCCTGTCTCCTAGTCTTCTGTTAAATATATAAACAATTGAGAAAATTGATGGAAGTAATTGCCAGATTAGACATAAACTTGATTTGAAGCCAGATATGAAAATCCTAGTATTTTGTGTGATGATGATTATGTACATAAATGGAAATTTCACCAAAAACCCATTTCTTTTTAGGCTTGTTTGCATCTAAGCAGGCATCCTCCCTGCTCCTCTCCTCTCATGTTTGTTAAAATTTGAGTTTAAATTCATATATAGAGCCTGAGTTTGATTGAGGCCCTTTTCTTCTAATTCAAGCAATAAAAATCAGACCTGAGGTTTGGATTTTACTTGTTCCATACTGTGAATATATAATCTGTGTTTTGGCTGTGTTATTGAGCATGCAGAATCATCGGTCTCGTTTTTTCTTTGGTTTGTTTATGTCATAGGCTTAAAAAAAAAAAAAAAGACCCCATACTTCAAACTTTGCCAAGACAGATTTTCATCTTTAGATTTTCTTTTGTTTTTCCTCTTTCTTTCTAAAATTCACCCATTAAAAGTCCTAAAATTGGAAGGCAAACAAGCTCCTATCTTTGTAGTTTTATTTCTTAGCTAAAAATCTCGGACTGTAAAGGAAAAGTATATTCCTGCCAAGGCCGCTTCAAAAGTTTGCCCTATTAAATGCATTTTATTGTTACTCTTTATTCTAAGTAACATGTTCATTCTGGTTTAACTACAGCTGATGATGATCTGGTAACTTTCTAGTGAAGTAATGCTTGACATAGGAAGTCCTCAGTTAAAGAAAGAGGGACAAGAGAAGCTTGATTTTCCTTGTTTCATGTTGGGTCTGTGTGGAAGGAATTTGATTTCTGTTGCTGTATGGTCATGAATTGTTAAAAGAAAAACGGTGTTTAAGGATTTTTATCTTCAAAGAACATTGAAGTGTTTATGTCAGCAGAATACCTGAGTTCCTCTTCCAGTAATAAAGCTGCTAAGCTGTCTCTCTTTTGGTGAGTGCCCCAAGGTGACAGGCTATGTACAGCAAAGTAATTGGTGCTGAGCACTCTGTATCTCCACTACAGGCAGTGTCCTTTGGTTTCTATTTTCCATTGCACACACAAAATGCACACACAGAGTAGTATCTGGATTGAGAGTCCTCCATATTGAATGGTTGCTGGGTAGAATTTGCAGAATATTTTTTCATTTTAAAATCACTTTATTAGAGAGCACAGGTAGTTCTATCAATTCACTCAAAATTCTTGAATCTGTTTTCCAATAAATATACTCTAAATCAGTATTTATTTATTCATAAAATAGAAGCATGATGTTATTAAACACTGCCCCATCCTTCCAGGAGCATACCAGGATTTGAAGGGTGTAGTGGATAAATCATTTAGAAGTGTAAGTGTTGAAGGTAAACAGATTCTAGAAAAAAAAATAGGGGGGGTGAGAAAGTAATCTGTGTGCTTTTCTTATTTGGGATTTCATAGAATCCTGCTATATTTAGTATTTTACATATTTAAATAGCTTTTTTCTAACTCTGCTTCATTTTAGGGTTGTGCTGGAAATGTTTGTTTGCAAGTCATTAAAGGGTATTAGTCAAGGAAGGTACATTTATCTGGTCTTGTTAATCTTGAAGCTTAACAGTAGCTGTATAAGAAAACCTGCAGAATGCCCTACATGCTGTAGTTTTAGCCAGATTAGATTTTGTTTTATTCCCTAACGCTTAAAATTTTTCTTATAAGCCCAGGTGGGCTGCTGCACAGACTTCGAGCTGTGATCTCCAGCTGCAACTCTTTTTCTGCTTCGATGTGCTGGGTCTCTTTTTTTCCCCATTGTATTTTACTTTGTTACTACTGTTAGTAGATTGTGTATTTAAAAGTTCTCATCCAGTTGCCCTCCACCATTCTTTCTGAGGGGTAGCTTACAGTGTATCAACAGAAAAGGGAATACTCTATTTCTAACTTAACCTTTTGTGCCCATATCTTTGACACTTGTTGACCATTCCAATCCATTAAACAAGCATCAGTCAACTGTATACTGAAAACAGCCACAACTCTCCATCAAATGGAGAGACATTAAGCTTTCACAGCAGGAATCAGACAGCCTTCAAAATGTAAAGGAATCTGTTGTAATTTTTAAACATTCAAACTGTATTAATTCCCATGACAGTTATCCCTTAAGTCATTTCAGGCAGTTGCACACTTCTCAACTTTCACAGCTTTCATGTGGAGATCATGATTTTTTTTTCTGATTGAAATATTTCCCCCATCTCTCATACTTGTATTCGTACTGGGAATGTTTTGAATATGAAAAAATTACTTAAAGAAGTTTGCAGGTAACAGATTAAACTACTAGTAGTTCTTTTAATGGCACTTTAACTGTGACTCTTAGGATATTCTAATCCTCTTGGTTTAAATGGATTCTCTGGCTGATATTAACTTTTACAGACAGACCTCCAACTCCTAGTTCCGTATAAGTTTATTTGATATATTTTAGTAAATTCCTGAGGTTAATAAAAGTAAGTGAACTAAACAAAAATGCCTTTTTTTTTTTTTTTTTTTTTTTTTTTGTACTTGCTTGGTCTCTTCCATAAGATCCCATTTCATAAACTCTCTCCCAAAGCTGTTATTTTCATAGAGAAATTTTAAGTAGTTGCCTGCTCTGGTTTTGGAAGCCTAGTCTGCAGAGTGTATTGTTTGTGTCCTGATTTAATTGTTTTTTTCTGGAGCAGCTGAGGGAGTAAATGAAAATTTAGCGTGATTAAAGAAAACGAACAAACAGAAGGTATGCATAAGTGGAATGTAATGCATTTGCTGTAATAATTTTTATGAGCCAACCTTACAATGGCTTTGACTGCTGACCTCTGAAAGCTTAGCCATTATGTAGTACCAGTCTGGAATTTACTTCTCTGAACAGTGTAATCTTTGCTTGCAGTGCGGATCATCTTTTCATTCTGCCCGTTTTACCACTGGGCTAAATTATCCAGGTGTATTTAATCATTTTCGGTTTTTTCATAGTTTTCATTTTTGACACTGGGTCTGCATCAAGGACATCACTTAACTTCATTTCGAACTATGGCCACAATGACTGTGTCCATTTCCAACTACCATAAACCAGTCATAAATCAGGAAAAAGTGCCGTGCTGCTTAAAACTGCTGAAATGAGCTTTTGAGCACTATGCTTACAAGAATGTCAGCCTGTCACAAAGTAAATCAGCAAAGTGTCCTTAAACCTTTGTTGCATCAGGGAATCTCAGACTTTGTGACTTGAAGCCTGATTATTCATTTTACTGCCCTATTTCCTCCCATCGCAACACACACATGTGATTATTATTTTGTTTGGACACTTCATCATGCTTTTTCTGCTTTATTTATGGCTGGTAATTATAGGTTTTATTGCTTACTCCTCTTTAGATTTTGTCTGAATATATTAAATGAAACTTCTGGTGACTTCTAGGCTCTGAAAGGCCACAGATTTACATTAATGCTCTAGGAACTGTGAGTTTATTTTACAGTATTACTAGATGCTGATTCTACAGATTTACAATACCTATTCATGTCTTACTTGAAATGTTTTATCTCTGCTTTTAAGGTCAAAGTCCATGTGTTGAAAGCAATCATCCCCAGAGATTGCTACTTAATATTGATGCCGATTAGTGGGGCAACATCAGATCTATCGGTTATATTTGCAATGTTTGAATCCAGCCTGATGGTATTTGGCTCTGAATTACTCGGTGTCTTCTGAAAATTTGCATGAGCCCTGTGTATTTCTTATTGTTTGCTATTCACTGTTATGGAAAACCACTTTTGTTATGTCCAGCTATTGCTAATCTATCTCTAAGGTGACATCATATTGAAGTTTATTCCCCGATACCCTAAGTTCTAGGAATTGAGTTCTTGTCCAGTATAAGGAGAGGCTGTGTTTCACTATAATCTTATAATAGCCAAAAGCTGAGTAGGGGTAAGTGGAAGGGTTAAAAATCCCAGATATTATTTCCCTTCCTGTTGCTACTGAATCCCAAGCAGTTGGGAAAAAGGAGGTTTTTCAGAGAAAGTTCATTGTGCCTTGAAGTTAGGGAAGTGACTTCAAGACAGTGTAATTGATTGTGATTGCTTAATTGGGGTTTGAAATTTCTTTCTGGCTTTGTTTCATTCTTTCTGGCAAAGTAGGGTTAAGAGTAATTTTTTTTTTAATCAATTACTGACCTAAAATAGCAAGTTCGATGCATCAAAATAGATGAGAAATAAAGTTAAAGGGACTCAGTTTCTGCGAAGCTTCTGTTTAATCTCTGAGTTTGTATATGAATGATCGGATTTAGGGATATGTCAGCATTCTTATGATATATACTATTGTCAGTTGTTAATGTAATTTAATCTTCAAGAATAATTTAATTTTAAATTAGATTTTGCACTGGGTTTTTTTTCTTCTTTGCTAGGACTAATAAAAAAGACACAAAAAGACTTTTTCAAAAAATTTGATTATGAAATGTGTTCAGAGAATCTTCAGATGAAGACCATTTAAAAACAAGATAGGGAGGCTAGAGCAGTAGAATGACAGGTAATTATTTTAAAGATCCACTGTATGGTTTATAAATTAAGCAGCAGTTTACATATGCAATAATAAGCAATTCGTTCTGTGATCAAAGAGTATATGTTTGGGTTTTATGGAATGTACCTTACATTCTTCAGTAACAGCAACATATCTAATCCTGATTTCATGAGAGAAAATTTCAATTTATCCTTAAATTTTGTGCTTTAAGTACTATTTTGGGAACATATTGTCCTGCATGGATAGAGAAAGAAATGACCTGAAAGCACTGTATTCTGAGCTGTAGTTGTGGAATATTAGTTTATCTTAAATCTGTTTAAAGTAGCCGCAAGGTATTCTTACAAGAGGAAGTCAATGTTGTCTGTTCTCTTTTTTGGAGTGTCTTCTTGTAACAGCCTTTTCTTGTTTCCTTCTATTTTCCAATTGTCTTTGTTGAGGTGGATAGGGTTGTCATACAGGGTGCATAACGGTGACAAAGAAAATCAAGTGTTAAGTAGGCCGTAATAATTTGCATAATCCTTTTGCAAATCCTTCTAGGTGCATATTTGTTAATGACTGAGATATAATGTTAGGGGAATGTGATAGAAACAGCATATTAATGGAAGCCTAATATTTCAGCTTCTTGATTTGTTCACAGCTAACTTTATAGATTTATTAGTAAAGGCCATATTGATAAACAAATTTTAAATCTTGTAACATTAAAAATAAAATCTAATAAGTAATATCATGGATAAAATTAACAAAATATCCCAACAGTGCTATCTATAGTGATTAATAGGGTCTATCTTCACTCACGGAGAAGAAGAAAGCACTGTACTGCCTATTTTGAGTTTGTATGGTTTGCCTCTCTAACTGTAGAAAGTTCCTCAGGGCTCAAGTCATTGAAATTAAACAAAAAGCAAACCCCAATGTATCATAAGTTATCTGTAAAGATGTGTTGTTCTTGACTTTTTTTTTTGGCAGCAGAGTCCTGTAGACCTGCCTGTAGGGACACTCTCCCATTGCAGTCCTCAAGGACTTCTCTGGGGCTCAAGAAAAGAAAGGAGGTCCCTGTCACAGTGCAAGAATAAAAATACAACAAATATGAACACTATGGAAAGCAAAGTAATATTGATGATTAATAATGCAGAACAAATTTAAGTGTCTAAATTATTGTTTTTCTATTAGTTCAGGTGGTGAAAATGATTTCTGTGTGGGGTATTCCTCCTGCCTGCACTCCTGGTTTGTTTGTTGGAGTTTTTTGTTTATTTTAAGCTTGCATAATCTGTTTCAGAGCTCGGGACTGTAATGCCCGCTTTTGATTTGTGTAATTTGTTTTTTAGGTTTAAATTTATTCACTCACATGGAGAAAGATGGGATACTGCTTCTTAATTAAGTAAATTTACACCTGGAATGAATTATTCTCATGTATAAAGAAGGAAGTGAAGCATTCTGAAAGATTGCTTATGCTCCTTTAAACAAGCTGTAATTTTACCAAACTGAATAATTAATCAAAACAAGATTGTTCTGCTCATAACAGCATCTTCAGAAATCGTATATTGTATTATGTTACCTTACCTCAAAATAGGGTTCTTGAGTGGAATGAAGATGACATCTAAAAATAAGTATGTGACTATTTCTATGAACTAACTGTTCTAATTCTTTATAAAGGTAAGGATCACTTGTGTTGCTTCCAATTAATCTTTGGCATATTTTGTTTGAGGCAATAGGACACTAATGAATCTTGAGACATTCTGTAAATTGATCCAGTAACAGATCACATCAATAGTTGCTCATTCCATGTTTTTCTTGTTTTCTGTCAGGGTTTGTATCTCTGCACTCCTATTTTCAATAGCATCACTAAATGTCTGTTAAGTAGTGTATTACCTTATACCCCTGCATGGAGGGACTTCTGTGACAAGAAAGGAATCATTGTTACCTGTCATGGTACCTAGTGAAGGCAAGGAAATTTTACTGGTACTTGTAGGTCATCTCAAAACCCATGTACACAGTGATGGTAATCATATGATCTCATCATATAGGTTCCTTGTTAAGTATAAAAACCATGCTCAGAATAGGAAAAAAATGTGGTGCTCTGGGGATTTTATTCAGTTTATTCAGTAATATCACTGTAGTTAGAACTACCCTTTACCAACGTACCTAAAAAGAAATTATTGGTGTCATGTTTCCTGTTTCTCATTCCTCTTCGTATTGTCTCCCAACAGACAAAATCGGTTATGTTCACCCAGCTAGGAAGATACCTAAGTATTTGGGCATCTTCTGCTTATTTTGGGTCTGCTTTGTGTCTTATAAAATAGGGTTTGTATGCATGGGAATTGAACTTTTGCTGTGTGCAGTTTAAATAAAAATTCTCTGGCAGAACTAATGCCTGTGCCATAGCAAAGCACCCAAACGTGGATAAATGAGAAGAATAAAGGGCAGAATAGGACATGGTGACAAGGAATTTGATTTTGATTGGTACCTCAGGGACCCAGCCTTGTAAGTTTACCTTGTCCTTCGAGAACTTTAGTAGCATGAATCGCCTATAGTCATCTTGGAGTTTAGGAATGAGGACCATAAGTGGGATGCTTTTGCTAATGGAATTTAATTCCTTTTAATAGGAATTAAATACTGGAACATAGAATTTAATGTTTCTAGTGTTTTAAATTTTGAGGGAAATTACCTATGGCATCAGTAGAAGTGAATGTGTAGATTTTCCTCAATTGTTTGGTCATTCTATTTTTATCTTCTCCACCTTAAAGGATGATGGGAAGTGGTTAGATGATTTTTGTGTTCATATGCTTCTCTTTCTTGAGACTTTCAGTTTTTTATGGAAAAATAGTGTCATTGGTAGGAAATCTGTCCTTTAATAAAATTTGAAATTTATATTGTGGTTTGCTAAGTACAAATATTTTTGATGGTTCTCATGACTATAGTTCAAGGGGAAGACACCATATGGTTCAATAAAATTTCAGCCAAATTTTTATTTTTGAAAAAATATTGTTAACCAAAATTATTTACCCGTTCTGGAAAGAAGAATGTTCCCACATGGCAATATTATGCAGAATATGAAATTTTCCTTTTTCCCTACTTTACATAATAAAGAAAACTTTTATATGATCTGTGAATTCATCTTCAGATTATTTTTGTTTATCTAAGATATTTTAGTAGCTCAATTTAGATGTAGTAATTATCAGATGCAAATAATTCTTCATATTTTTCTCAATCACTTTTTTTTTCAGATTTTCTTTAAGATTTTCACAAATTCTTGCAGAAATCTTGAATCCCAAAACATTCAGTGTCTCTTGGGATATTCAAAAGCCTACTGAGCAACATTGCATCAAGTTGTAGATGGTATGTGAAATAATAATAATAATAATAACAATAATTATAATAATTTATCCATTGCACAGAAAGTGCACAAGAAGTACTGCAATGTTTGCCATTATAATGTAGTTTGGATGGAGAATTATTCTCCCATCACCACCACCTCATCCCCCAGTTCATAAGCTTTGGCCTGAAAAGTCATTGGTTTTTTTTTAACTTGACACTAGATTGTGGTATGTTGTCCATTTCGCAATTGTTTTGATGAAGGATTTCTTAATTATACATACTCATTCTTAACCAAGTAAGTCCAAGTCATTTTTAACATAATCACTCAGAGTTAATCAAAGCATTTTTCATGGTAATTTTGTTCTCAATTTTTGGGAGGGTTTTTTATGGTTACTGTCTTCCCAAAAAATTCTGCAGCTTGTATCTACCATTCTAGAACCCTTTTTTTCTTCCTTAGACATTTCCCATTTTTAACTGAATTTTCAACTTTCTCCATATAGAAGAGAAATGTTGAAAAGTCCTTGACATGGAAGTACCTGATTATTGATAGTAACAGAAGTAAAGCTTACTTCCTATTTCTTATTCTTGAGTAGTTCTAGAAAGGCAGCTTCAAAAAGTTACTAAAGATCTGCTTGTTTTTAAACATATTCCAAATTATTTCTTTAGAAAAAACATTTATCTGCTTTAGAAACGAGGAGAGACAGTGAGGGGTATTCAAGTGTTTTATTATTCGTGCATTATCCTTTCCTAAATGGAAAATACTTTGAAATGTTTTTCTTGCATACTGGATGAAGATTGTTCCAAACACCATGAGCCATCTAACTCCTAGACTTTGTGTTTGTTTTTTGTTTTATTTTTTTCTCTCTCTCAAGAAAGAAAAATTGTCTTGAATCAGTCATTAGGAGAGTTCATAACCGATGTCAGATTAGTGTAACTCTCAGAAAAAGGTCTAAAATAAACCAAGCTGACTCTTCTTCAAAAGAAAAAGAAAACAGCTGCCCTTAAAATAAAAACAACTGTCCTTCAGACTTCCCACCCTTCACACATTGTCTTTGAACCATTAGACTGCTGGTTAAGGTTAAGAGTGTAGCTTTGTAACATTAAAAAAAGAAGTTCAAAGCCAACAAGAAAGCCTAAAACAAGCAAAACCAAACCAACCAACCAACTAACCAAAACAAAAAAATCTAAAAAACACCAAAACCAGAACCAAACCAATCCAAAAAAAAAAACCAAAAAAAAACCAAAAAACCCCAAACAAACAAACAAAAAAAACCCCAAAAAAAAACTAGCTGAGAAAGCTTTCTGGAGAAAGCTAGTGGAGTCCTCCTCCCAGTTACCCTGGAACACCTTGCTAAATTTCTAAATACAAAAAAAAGGGGTTTTCAGCTTTCAAGCTCCCTAAATAGTTTTGATATCATCCATGAGTGATTGTTTTTTTCCAGATGTTTTCTACCATGATTTTCTTTCCTGTTCCACCACAGGTACAGTTAGTGTAGATTTTAAAGTTGAAGTTCCCTTGGTATAATCAAAAGTACATTTTTTCCCCTTTTCTGACCAGTGATGTTTGATTCCTGAACTTCTATAAGGGCTACCTCTTTGCCATGAGAAGAATAACGGGGAGCTGGTATGTTCAGACTGGTGTAACTCTTTTCTCTTAGGCATCTTTTTTTCCCACTTGGAATTTCCTTATGAGGAATTCCTGCTTTTTTGTGTTGATTACACCATTAATTATTAACTTTTCAAAGATTTATACAGCTTATTCATTGCGTACTAATGGAACATATAATATTGATATCTTAATTTTAATGAAAAACAGAGTAAAAGAATTGCAAAAAAGTCACATCATCACCAATGTCAAACCATTTTGTCCCTGTTGTTACTTAGGGTTGTTGTCTTCCTCTAATAAAAGTGAACCATTTATATAGAGGCAAAAGCCACTCCATATTTTAATTAATCTTCTCTTTTTTATCTGTTGAAAAAGGCTATTTGATCTCATAGTTAGCAGTGGCTGGAATATATTTGCTTTCATTTCAGGAAGAATGTGTGCATGGGGGAAGAGGGTGAAAGAAGGTTAAAATAAAAATTATGAAGTACTTAGAAATGTGCATGTTCTCATGCAGACTAGTTTTATGTCTATAATAACCCGAAGTAAGTAGCTGTATTCATGCCTCTGTCAATCTGCCCACTTTGATTTGTATGGAAGCCATAGCTTAGATTTTCTCTAGTGCTGCACCACTGACAACGTTTTAACTGAGGTGGAGACTCCTTGGAAAGAATAATTTTTATTCATTTTCAGGGGTGAAAAACCATCCAATTATCTCCACCCACTAATTATGACTACCTTATATGTTTTTGTGTGTATGTGATAAATATGCATGCAAAATGCACTTTTAGAAGCTTGAAAACAAAATAATTTTAAAAGCAAGCGTATTCAACAGGGTTTTACTTACTGTAGTTCTTGGCTTTGATAATGAGCCATCTTTTTCCCGAACAACAATTCTGTATCCTTTTAAACACATTTAAATACAGTGTTGTGTAGGAAAAGTTGCTTATTTTTAGGTAGAAAATTTCATATTCCTGTGAAGTTTCTGTAATTGTATGAAGTTTATTTCTGTCCCCAGATGTCAGCAATCAAAATCTGCATAAATATATTTTGTGTAAATCTGTTGGCAGCTGCTCTCCAGTCAGGTTCCTCAAGATATTAGCCTGTCTTTGAGTTTATGACAAAGTTAAAAATTATTCATTAAACTGACCTGCAGTATATTCAGTAACTGTAAAATTGCCTTGCAGTTCTATTTGGTTTGTAGATGTGATCACGAGTAAATTTTTAACTTAATTAATTGGCCGTTTCTGTTGACAAGAAATTTATGTGGTAATAATTTGCTCGAAATAGATGCCGACTGTAGGAAATGAGATATCCATCATAGGCTTGTGTTCCACCAGCTGCACAGTGGCTATTATGAAAGTATTTCAGGCTGCGACGACCCCACTGTTTGTGCAGTCAGGATTATATATACCCACGATCCATTGCCTGCCTGAGAGGCGCTCATGGAGGTCTATGATAACAAAGACTTTGTGATTTATGGCTTGCTGTGAAAGCAGAGCTTGATGAGATTAAACAATTTCATAGCACAAGTGTTTCTTAAGACCTGATTTGTAGTTGCAAGCTGATGGTAAATCACATTTATATATCTGAAAGCATGCTCAGCAGAGGAGTGCAATTACAGTTTAAGACAGCTACTTTTTATTTAATTTTTATCCCGGTTTTGTCTCTTTTATATCCCCTTCGTCTGCAAACCATTCACCTTCACAAGTCCTTTCTTGGTTAGAAGGCCAGAGACTGAAGTCACTGATGTTCTTCTTGTTCTGTGTGCACTCTCAGTAAAAGACAAAAAGAAAATGTATCTCTGAGTCATTTCAGAGTAGCTTTTACTGGTTCATCTTGGCTGACCTGGGTTACTGGGTTCAGCTACAGTTCTTGATTTGCTATTGTGTTCAAAATGAAGCACACTTTTAGACAATTTCTAATCATACAAATGTATTTAAATTTTAAATAGAATGGTTAAAATATAAAGTAAAAGAAACCAGTTTTGGTGGCTTGCTCTTAGTATTTTCTATCTCATAATTTCTGGATTCCTTTTTTCTTATACACAGTAGAAAACAAGATTATGTCTGTTAATAGCTATCTGCTTTGGGTTTGCATCGGTATTGGTATTATCACCAACATATCTGCTATGCTTCATAAGCTGCTCCTGCTAAATATTGCAGCAAAGATGTTTGCATCAGTATTAAACCATGATTTGTGGGGCTTAGTGTTTCAAAAACAAAATTGAAGGCTTATGATACACTTGGCTTAGAGTAACAAACATATTGCTTTTGACTCAAGATCAGGTTGGAGTCCAACATGAAATCCCTGATTTAACTGATGCTGCAGAAAGCCTTTCATGTTGTTAAACACAGAAAAGTAGCGTAAGCCGTGAGCGGAGTTACCATTCAAACTCTCCATTTGCTGTTATAATGGAAGACCAAGTTTCTGATTATGCCAAACATCTCCTGTGGGGCTGTGAGCAGCTCCTCGGCTCCCACCTGTTCTCCCCAAAGGCTCTCGCCACCTCTAGTCAGCAGGCCAGGGTTAGGTTTCTACTGAGAGAGGTGGTGAAGAGGTTTCTCATAACGTAGTTTCTGCATTCCGAAATAATTTGTTTATGCATCACCGTCCTTGGCATAAATTTCTAGACTACAAATAAAAACAATAATTGTATTACAGGATCAAATAGAAGGAGAAACACTGAATTTCAGGAGGGTATTACTCTTTAAATTGCTTTATAATAAATCATTGCTAAAACCTCATAAGGAACTTAAGAGGTAAATGAATGCTTTTACAGATGTTTAGATGGTAGAAATCCTAACCGTGAGAATATGACTCAAATAGGCATATTGTTTTACCGTCAGTTTTTTACACCGTTTCTCATCACAGACAGTTCACTTGGAGTTAGGTGTTGGAATGATAAAAATTGAGATGTCTTTGCCATAGCATCTAGAAAGTATGTATTCAGAACAGACTATGCTTAAAAAAGAAGATGACTGACAAAGACATTTTCATTACTTTGCATATTTTGCCCACAAATTTTCAGCTGAACTTCCAAGTTCAAAATTTTAGTCAGGTGATAAAGTTACCACTGGAAAAATTAAATTGATGTATTTCACAAGTCATCTATACCATTTGCACAACACTAACTTATTTGTGAAATAACAGAATGGAAGACTATGTTCATGGAATGCTTATTTTTTCTCATTGGAGTGCTAAGCTTTTGAAAATATGTGGGGGTTTATACAAAGTAATAATAAGCTCTTCTTGCCTCTTTTGGTTTTGGATAAGGCTCATAATGATTCTATCTAGTTTTAAACCACAATGTAACCTCGTGGCATCACAGTTAGATGAATACCTCATTTGCATATGCAGTGGCTGAGATTACTGATCTGTTTTGCCTCAAATTTTTTCTAAATAAGACAGAATAGTCAGACAAATAGGATTTATTATAAACTGTGCATTTGAGCTATAGAAAAAAAAAAGCAGTTTCATAGAGAAAAACACGGGGAACTCACCACCACTGCTATTTTTTATCAGATACTAAACAGCAGATTCTACCTTCTGTCTTCAATCAGGGGGAGAAAGATGGGAAAAGATATTTCCCTTACTTTTAACAGATGAAGCCTTGTAGGATGTTTGGTATTTCCTCATGTGATGGACAATCACTGGAGACTAATCAAGATTAGTCCCTGAGGCAAAATGCCTGTGCAACCAAAGTGAATTATCACCCCTCTTCCTAGCCATCCCTGCCAAGAACTCCTCCTGCCCCCAGGTTAGTTTTCCTGGTGGAATCCAGGGTACCAGAATATGTCATAAGGCTTGGAAGTCCTGATGTAAATGGTAGTATGTGAGGTGAAGTTAAAGAAAGGAAAAAGAATTCCTGCCTTGTGCTGACGTTAGTCAGGTACCTTGGGTTCATTCAGGCTGTCCAACACATCTGCTTTTGAGATGATCTCTTTATTACCAGGGCTGACTCTCCTATTTCATTTTTTGCTTAGAGAAAACATTCTGTGAAAAGGCTGCTCAGTGCTGTGTCTATTTTTTTACCTACAAAAAAAAAGTTTTATCTAGTTTATCTTCTTAAATTTAAGGTAATTCATTTAGCTTTTTGAAAGGACCTGACTTAAAAAATATACTGAACATTATTCAGTCCGTTAGTACTTGAATTTTAGCAAAAATGTGGTGGTTAGGGCCAGTGGAATTTTAGGGTTATGGATGTAGGCATTAGCATTTCCTTCATTAGGGTTCTGACAGATTGTGGTATCAGACAGCTGTGCTTTTTGGAGAAAACTGGTTTTGGGGAGATGTTTTTTTTCTGTGGGAGTTTTTTATTAATATTTTTGCCAAGAAGTGTGACCAAGAGAACCTGACAATTTGTTTGGAACTTTTTCTGGTAATTGTACTGATTTGAATCTCATGATTAGGTTTTAAATTCACACCTACAGTGTTATTCCCAGTCATAAGGATTAAGACAATATGTTGCAGGTGAGATGCTACAAGCAGGTGCAGTGTGACAACTGACAAAAGACAATTTTCCAAGATCTTATTGATGAGCATTAGTATAAACACACTTTTCACAACAGACTGTGATAATATGGTTCCAGTATAATTGTGAATTTCAAAATCTGTTTCATTTGGCAAATCATATCACCTTCTTGTGACTCAATTTCTTTGGCTGTAAGAAAGACCTAAGAAATTCTTTTTCGTGGAAAATTGTTCCTGGGATTTTTGGGCCTATCCCTACCTTAACCCTTTTTTTTGTTTGGTTCGTTTTTGTTTTATTTGTTGCTTTTATTCTTGGTTCTTTTTTATTCCTTTCTTCTATATTCTACATTCTTATCTTCTAAGTAAGAACTAATTACTAGGTTTGATTCACATTATTTTTCTTCCAATTTTTTTTTTTTTTAACCAAAAACTGTATTCAGGTGGGTTTAGCCTGCAGAGTTCAAGTTTTCTTCTCTGAAGTGCATAACAGGCTCAACCTAATGGGTCACAACAGAAAAAATCCATTAAAAAAATCATGACAGAACCTTATAAGAAACAGGAAAGCAGAAACACCTGAAGTCCAGATGGCAAAAGTGTGTGTTTGGAAAAAGCTGTGTTGATTTCGGATCTTTTGAAGTAGATCTCATCCTAACATTTCTTGGGAGGCAGCAAATGCATCTGACCAGACGTGCTAGAATGCATCAGTTCTTATCCTCAAGCACAAGAGAAAGTGATTTCATTCTTTCAGGTGCTTGCCTGTCTCTGATGTAAATAAAAATTATTTTGTGTTCTGTAACTAGAAGGCTGGGGTGTAATTCTGCTAAAAAGGATATGGTCTGGCTAGTTTTCATAATTTTAAACTCATCGTTTACTTGTATATTTTTGAGACATAAACTGATGATGTTTGCAGCATGCTGATGCCTGGGTCTTGACTGATTTGTTACTGTAGAGTTGTGAAAGTTGGTGACAGCAATTGACATAATTTGTATTTAGCTAACTTCAAACATTAAAAACACTGAAGAGTGAAATCTCTATTGGAAAAACTTGCAGCATTTCCGTCCTAAAATTAAACAAGTAGAAGAAAAAGCAAAAAGTTGGAAAGAAATTGTGCCTGGCAATCAGGTGAATCAAAGAGAAAAGTTACGGTTTTTTAGCACAAGGCATTATAGTGCGTCTCTAGCATGACTGTGACTATTCTGTACAAGCTTTTAGGTCATAGTAAATTTAACCTAATTTGATTGAGATCAACTGTCTTCTAGTCTAGATTAAGTTGACTCAAATTTCTTCACACGGATTGTGAGTTAAGTGCTTGTCAACTGACAATTATGGGAATAGTGGTGATGCTCCCTAATTTATTAACTCAGAAATTTGATCATGTGCCAAATTGAAAGGGGGGAAGTGGGTTGAAATATGGTCAATTTGTGTAAATCAACAGCATGCTATGATGTAAAGTCCATCTATACCTTTTGTTATTGAAGTTGATATCAAAATGGTGCAGTGTGGGGTGTTCATTAAATATCTTCCTTATGTGAAAAACAGGAGTTTAGGCAATATAAGAGTTAAAAATCTTTGAATTATTTTACTGTTTCACATTCATTATGTGAAATAGTAAGGCTGGCTTTAAGCTTCCAATAAAAAGAAACAACACCTCATTTTCAACTATATAATAGAAAATGAAAGAGCATCATTACAAATAAATCTGAAGTTTTCTTCTGTCTCAGGATTAATGTTACATTCGCTACATCTGGCTTCGTCTTTCTTTTTCTTAAGTTCTTAGAACAAATAATACGTACACTTAATCTTTAACTTCAGATAATCAGAGTTACCGACACCTGGAATAATATGATGAGCAATGTAAATTTTATACACATATAGTCATAATAATTTAGGCTGTCATCTTAATCTATTTATGATCAGCAAATGACTGAAATGTTTTACCATTGTGTGGGATATTTTATAACTGAAGTTTTAATGGGTGAATCAGTAACACCTGGCTGTCTGGAATGTCTTTCTTTTCCCCCTGTTAGACATTTAAATACATCTCTGGAAGGCCCACAGGGTGTGATGTGACATATAAGCTCTTAAAAGGAGGAAAATTAGTTCTTGATACCATAATGATCAGTGGGATGAACGTTTGCACACTTAGCATTAATGCTGTTAAATGTAAGAGTTTGATTAAAACTCTTAGGTTTTTTTTTCTTCCTCTCCTTTAATGCCCTTTTTAGTTTCACTTTTTGAAATTACGAAAGGAGCTGATGTTTTTGCTTCTGCCTGTGGAGGAATTTTGAGTCTTCTAATAGCCTTTTCTCTCTTAGTGCAATTGTTTATGTTTCTTCTCAAATCGTCTCTAACACCAGCAAAGCCTCTTAGCTAGTAAGTATTTTAGTCACTTAGGTGCCAACAATGCAAGAATACAAATTCAGTAAGGCATTCTTCTAACAGAATATCTAGTATTGCAATATTAAATCCAAAACCATTATTCTAGTAGCAGTCCACTTTCTATTATTGAATTAAAGCAATATATTTGCAACTTTGCTCTTTTCCTCATAGATGCTATGGATTTTTCATGTATCCAGTTTTAGTTTTTGTGCCCTATTTAAAGTGTACAAAGCATAAGAATGATAAAATCTCAACTTCTTGTCTTAAGGGAATAAGTCTTGATAAAGGCCCATGCGTGTATATTGAGGCTGTGCTAAGTGTATTTTCTTGTTTTCATGTTCCTTGTGGGTGGATTTAGCTGTTGCTTTTATGAGGTAATTCTGACGGTCTGGGTGGTAAAAACTGCATGGTGATACTTGTCATTTGAAGACCTCTAATAAGAACCTATTTTCAAAAAAATAATGCGTCTCATACCTTTTTCTCGTCAAGTAGTTAGTCTTCTCAGGCATTTTGATATTGCAGTTAGTCCTATAAACTGTAAAACAACAAGTTCATGTCATTCTTCTGAGAAAACCATAGCCACTCTAGTAACCTAGGAAGGTTGCAATGGAAGGGATAGTGTGCTGTCATGATTACTTCCCTTTAGTCTCGCTCCATGCAATAGATTTTCTAGTAATATATTAATTTTTGGCTATTTTATGACTGTTACAAGTCCTGGAATATTAAGAAAGTCTGACAATTTCTATTTCTTCTGTGATGTCTTCTGTTGCTGTCTGTCACCAAAGTGTTTTTATATGTACACCACTTAATTTTTAGGTTCAACATGTGTTATAAATGAAATAGATGTGCTTCCAGTGTACTGATTAAAAATGTTGAGAAAAAAAATGTAGGCTTTTAATCTTTTCTGTAAAGTAATGAAAATAACATTTTGTCTTCTTTTAATTATATTTCTTTGGAAGCACTACTTCTGATCTCTGCAAATGGGCAGTGAATTTTCGCCTTTAGTTGGATGACAAGAGAAATAGCCTACTTCATATGGGTCTGGAATTCCAATATATTATGCATCTGTGGTGGCACAGAACTTTCATGGCTCTTTTCTTAATGGATTTCAAAGCACTTTCCAAGACTGATTAGGAATCCAGAAACACCACAACCAGGTAGGCTTTAGATGCCTCAGCTTACAGAAAGAAATGACGAATGAGCAAGCTGGAGACAGAAGGCAGACATCCCCTGTATTAAGGCACCTGCTAATCCACAGACATTCCCTTTCTACAGAGATGCTTGAACAGTTTTGTTCCATTTTACACAGAAAACTTATGCCCACAATTACTGTATGTATGCCCTTAGGCTCTCAAAATTGCATGTTTATTTTCAGAATAGACCTCCAAACATGTATGAGGATAATTTGAGAACCTTTTCCAAGTATTACTTTTGGTTACTAAATTATTTGTATAAGTACACTGAAATAAATGAATGAGATTTATATGTTCTTAATTTCTGATGATTAAATGTGATACCAATTTTCTCTTTGGAAAGTTTTAGTACACATTTCGTAGTTCTTGGGATTTTTACGTTGTATGTTTTGTATTCAAAGTGTATTTGAATAATTTACAACTAATTAGGAAGTACACAATAGGCTGGCCCAGCAAAACAATTAAGTCTGCTCAAATTTCAGCAGGTACTTCTGAAGTGAATATTACCATCAGTTTTTAGATATTTGCATTCTGTCTGGTACTGTTTCTGTTGTTTATGTCTTATAGAAGGGCCTGTCTGACACTCACGGGGGAAACTTCTAGCTCTTGGTTCTTGTCAAAACAGCTCCTCACAGAAAGTCCTTGCAGCTTTGCAGGAGCATTCCATGGTTCCCAGGTACCACTACAAGGTATCTTGAAGTGCAGATGCCCCAGGGTTTCCTGCAACACTGCTTTTGTTGAGTTTCTCTTTGATTTGAATTTTCTCCTTCCCTGAAGGTTTTATGAGCTTGACAGTTGCACTGTGATTTGCTTATTCCCCAACATCAGACTGTCTTACTGGTAAAATGAAGATCTGTATTATACGAGATGCAAGGCTCAATATTTGGGTACCATGTCAGAAATTAGGTTTACAAGTGATGCTAGGACAGCCTTCCCTTTCTCCTGCACCATGGCCTGTGCTTAGCTTCTGAATTCTCTTCCCACTGTTACCAAAAACCCTCCCAGATTAATCCAGTCAAGGCTTTTGCTCAGGAGTTCAGGTACATGCTCTTCCTCCCCATGTTGTTTTCCAACCTTGTCCCTAAAGCTAGGTCAGAACACTATGCTTGCAAAAGTCTTCCCATCTTTTTCTTATCCTAATCTTTATTTCTACCCTATATCTAATACTATTGCAGCCGTGATGACTCATATTTCTAGTGTGTTTAGGAGCTTAGACCTTAAGCAGAGGTGTAGATGATTTAAACCTCTTTTAGTAAACCGAAACTGTTTTATTTTGGATGCTTTGTGACTATGAGTTCTTTGTTCCTAGCTCTACTACAGCCTCATTTGTCAAACAACCTGGACAGTCTTCCAGGACCAGTTGAGGCCTGCCAGCATCCTCTTATTAAATCTGATACAAACCCTGAGTTAAGCATATCATCCTGTCAGGTTCTCGATGTCTAGACAGACACTTCCTAATGCGCATCGATAACAGGCGTGTGGCAGGGAGCCTTCCTGCCCGGGCGTGCTCCTGCAAGGCAGCTCCTTCTTCCTCCTGTGTTTGCTGAGCTTTCTTTTTGCAATGATCATAAAACACATATGTAAATATTAACAAGCAGCAGTATCCAAACAGACCGTACTTACATTAGTATTTTAGCAAAATTTTGCTTTTTAAGGGGAAGGATAAAACATTAGTGGTTCTGTATTTTATCTGTGCAGGTAAAACCTGTCTAGCTTTGGTGAGACTGACATTTGGAGGTATTTGAACTGAACAAGGGTGTTCTCTTGAAATTTAAAAGCAGTTAAGAATTTTTCATTTTAATTTACCAAAAATCTATGATGTGGTAAGGTAGTTTCAGACAACTGAGGACAAACTTTTAAAATAGCAATTAAGTTTACTAAAACTTAAATTTCTTTAACAAAGGCATATTGCATTTAGATTTTATATAGTCTGATGCAAGGATCTCCTCACTTATCTTTTATTAATGTAGTATCAGGAATAATGTTATTTGCATTATGGATTTTAGGTGCCTGATTTAGTTAGGTGCAGATCATAGATTTTCAAGAATGGGTTATACCCTTTTTGTGTTGCATTCCAAACAGACGTGCAAGATCAAAGAGAGGAAGGGACACTTCTATTCTGCTTTGTGATCAGCATTTAAACACATGAAGTTCAGGTTTGTGGTCCTTCATTTAAGTGGATTGCTGTTGTCTCCTACATTTTAAAAATAATGGATCAATGCTTTTTTTAGGTTAAGTAAGTGCAGGACACTGACTGGTTTATAATGAGAGATGGAAGCATGTTGTTGTAGATGTGTTGAATTCATGGACTGAGGAAAAAAGAGAGGATAACTTAAAATTCTAGGGGTTAGGGCCTGTACTTGGAGAGAAGAAAAGGTTTGACTTTGCAACACATGGGTATTAACAAGTCACCAAATGTCAGGTGCTGGACGGTCAGCTAGAACATAAACTGAGAGCTGTGAAGTTCATTTTTGCTACATGTCACTCAAATGAAGCACTGCATAGTGGCGGAGGGTTACATCCCCCTTGGTCTTCCTTTTCTTCCTCCAACATCTAAATGTCATGCATCTTCTAATACATCTATCTGTGCGTTTAGAAGAACAGTGGGTAGCTATGAAAGCCGTGAAAGTGTTAGCATTTTTCTTTTGCTGGATGAAAAATAGATGAAACACAAATTGCAGGGAAAAATAACAAAATAAACTAGAGATCCTTAAAAAACTTTTATGTAGGGTAGTATGCTTTAATTCATGTAGGAAGATCTATGAAATGAGTAAGAAGTCTTTGGCTCAGAAGTTGTTTTTGACCTTACAACCTTTTGTCCTTCCATGCAGAGCAAGGGCCTCTTCTTTATGCTATGAAATAGCCCCACTTGACAGAGAAATCCATTAATTCTTCATTAGTTTCAACCACAGCATTGAGAAAAATATTAAACATGAGATGAATGCATAGGGCAGAGGATCACTGCCTTACATTGTTTCTTACATTTGGACTAGTGTTTTCTGCAACATGAATGATGACTGTTTTTATTAGGTTCAAGCTGTGCAACTAGCAGCTTGCTGATCACTTGTTCTTTTAATTTCATCTACATGAGATGAACCTTTCTGAGCTATTTTGGTTTATATTGCATATATCCTCTTATTTGTGATTGTAATGTTTTTATCATTTTAAGAAGAGTTCAGTATTTTTTAAAGGTTGATTCGCTCATTAGAAACGGAGGGCAAGGCAACATTAAGCTTAAAATTAATGGATTTGTTTATTGCAGCTTTACCTTGGTGTTACCTGAAGCAAAGCATTTTTTTTTGTTTGCTTGTTTTGTTTTCATTTTGAGTCCTTTCATCCACAAAGAATGGGGATTAGCCTTTGGCTAAAATAGTGCTTTCAGGCCCTTTCAGCATTCAATAGCTGTTTACTTACCCAGGTATAAATGGATAAAAACACAGTTAAAGCTCCCAGCTGCAAGGTCAGTTACCTTTTTAAAATTCAACCTCATGAGCTGCCTTTGGCTGAGGGCTTGCTGGAATGAGCCATTAAGTGCCTGTTGCATGTAACCTGCCCTTGTCTTACACAGAGCTGCACACGAACCTCTGGTACCGTACAACACACCCTCACTTCATGCCATGCAAGAAACAAAAGCAGTTGAACTTGTGATCAATGATCATATGATCCATTTACAGGGTGCAAGCTCAGTCAAGTAGAACTAGTAAATCATTAAATATTAACTCAACACCATTCCTGCTGGGCAGAACATCACAATCTGATTTTCTCAATGTTGCCGGTCATTACTAGCAGCCTTTCCTGGTTTGACAATGAGCTTTCAAAATCATAAATTAATTTTAAAAGTGTAAGACCCATTGCAAAGCACAGGATATAATTAAAAGCTATAATGCATGGCAAAAAATAAATCTATTGGACTAAAATTGTCTCTGAGGAATCTAAAGCACGCAAAAAATGACAGTAGCTCCTTTGACTTGCATCAGGTCTACTTCAGAAGAAAGCTTAAACTTACCTCCATTCAGAATATCTTGTAAGAACATGGTTAAATGCTGGGCTAAGAAAATTAAAGCTATATAGAAGTCCTCAGCCCTGACCAAGTGTTTTATGTATGTTTTATTTTTACCAGTTATCATGCAAAGTTTATTGCCTTAAAAAAAAAAAAAAAAAAAGGAAGTAATGCATTTCATCCAACATTTTGAATCAGCATTTTTTCTTGTTATGTTGGTTAATTTTTCTTCAAGTGGGGCTATTTAAGAAAGCAGCCACAATGCATGGAAAAAAATAACTCTTTTTCATCAGTCTTCTAATGATATTAGTTATTTGGGAAAATGTATTTTGGAGCCATATGTTAATAGTGATAGATGGGCCTTGCTGTTTTAGATGAGTATCCAGCATTCAGAAGGAATGTGCCCCTTGTTCTGTGAAGCTGGAAAAGTCTTCTTTTAAGATGAACTCACTAAAGCAATTGTAAAAGTTTTTGAAACAAGCAGACTCCCTTCTGTAGATGGAAATTGAGAGAAAGGGAGTAGATTAGCTAATGCTGCAGTATTAAAAGTAGAAAGGAAAAGTAAAGTACATTCTGCAAGATGAAAACCCAGCACATGAGTATTGGTTTCACTGAAAAGTCTTTTGCTTCCTTTAGCTCTATACTTCTTTTTGTCAATGAGTCTGAGCCTGATGAAGGAGGTTCTGTAAAAGCAGTCATGGCAGTAGGGGACGATCGCCTTTTTATTTTAAATAGCTGAGCCGGGAAAGACTGTTTTCTATCTCCATGTGTCTTTCTGATGTTCCTGTGTTTGTGTATGTTTTTATCAGAGAGGATGAGTTTGGTTACAACTAAATATAACTTTGGAAATATATTCAACTGTGTAACAGGGTTTTTTTCCCCTCAGATGAAAATTGAGGGTAAAACGTTCATACATTAAATACCATGTCTGCAGCAACCATTACTTAATTGGCTGTTTCTCTTCTTTCAAGGTAGATAAGATAACAAACAGATTGAGAAAGCATATCTTTTAGCTTCCTTCACCAGCACAGAGGAACACTTAGCAGTTTGGTTTCAGAGACGTGCTTTATAGGAAAAAAGAAAATAATATTCACAGAGCAGTCTGAAAAATAGGAGCTGGAAAAAAATAAGATGCAGAAGAATTTTACATATATAATTACATTTCAGACAGCAAAATGAGATAGATGATGGCAGAGTTTTAATCAAGTCACCATCTTAACCAACCTAGAACAGGTCATTTTTTTCTTATACTGATGTACTTACAGTTCTGCTAAGTACAAAGGCCTAAATCTGTGCATTAACATGGGAATAATTTGCTAAATGATGCAACAGTTTAAGGATCATGCTAATGGGAACAAACTCAATTCCTTTAGTGTTTCAACAGGAAATTAATGAAATGATGCTAGCCCACAGGTGTCCACCAGCAAGGGAAAGGCATGTATCTCCCAGTCTTCTCAAGTCAAAACCCATAGAAGTGAGATTGTTAAAAAGGGACCATCTTTTGGGTGCTCCTCCTGGGGAGCAATATGAAAGAGCAAATGTCAGACGCTTAACTTGCCACATAACTGGACATTTCTCAGTTACTCTTTGTGATGATGGCACTGCAGGAAACGTTATAAATAACCTTAAACCCAGAATGTAAATTGCTGAGGACATTTTTCTTTTCCTGCTCTGCTGTACTGCCCTGCACTACTATCATGTAATCTCCTGCCTGTGGACTCAACAGGGCTTTTGACTTCAGTTTTTTGGTTTAACAATCACTATTATGTGAGACAGTGGAAAAGTGGAAAGTGCAGTTTTATTGCAGTAATAAAGTATTTCTGAGTAACAGAATCATATTGTAGCTAAAGTGACAGATTCAGTGGAGGGGGGGAAAAGCATCTTTTAGCATGAAGGTACTTTAATGAGAGAAAATAAGTGAACTCCAGATGCAAGAGTTGCATTTTAAGAAACTGAGCCATTTCAGTTTTTTACATAATGCTGTTGGACCAATTCCTTTGCAAAGTGTAAAACTTTTGGTGCATCATTCTGTTTCTAATAATGTAATCTAAAATTGTGAATGACAGAAAATGAATTGTGATGTGACTAGTAAAAATATGTCATCTTGGGTTCAATTTTGATACCTTATACAACCCATAGATATAATATTAACAAAAAAGTAATGCCATGAGGGGGGTGCTAAGACCACAGTCCAATGCTAAAAGAACAAAATGTTATGAATAATATCTTTCTACCATTTCTTCCACAAGTTTTAGAATACCTGTAACTGGAAATAAATTGTTCTTTTAAATCTAAATGTCTGAAGATATTTGCCGTAATATTTTTTCTGTCGTTCCACACCTGAAGATGGATAACTGGAGCAGAGGAGACAGAGATATGAAAACCAACTCTCTTCATTTTGTTTCATTATGTTGTCTGAGAGTTTGTGGTTATAGAACAATTAACTCAGTGTTCTAGAAAGTAGACCAACACATTACATTTTTTGCTACAACCCCTGTCTTCCACTTCTGTATTAATAGATAAAAGAAAAAATCCAACAAAAACCAAACAGAACAACAGCAACAAACACAGGAAAACAGTGAAAAGTAACTGCATTAAAACAAGAGGCAATGGGCAAAAATTGATGCACAGGAAGTTCCACCTGAATATGAGGAAGAACTTTCTCTAATGCAGATGACCAAGCACTGGAACAGGTTGCCCAGAGAGGGTGTGGAGTCTCCCTCCCTCACTGCAGATATTTAAGAACTGTCTGGACTCAATCCTGTGCCATGTGCTCTGGGATGGCCGGACTTGAGCAGGGAGGTGGTACCAGATTCGTCCACTGTGGTCCTTTCCAACCTGTTCTGTGATTTATGTAAGTACAGTGGAATATTTTTGGATCATTTTCATTTTACACCACTTTTTTATGCACTTGGTTGTACTCCAGACATGAATGCAAGCAACTCTTGAAGTTACCCACTGTATAACCCAGGCTTATATTCTCTTTCTGTTTAGCTTCAGTTCCCTAGTAGTTTACTTTGCCTGAAGTAATTCTGAGTTGTCTGCATGTGATAGCAGTATTGTTGCTACCCATATTTTTATATTGCGGGTATGGAAAAGGAAAATGTTCTTTCCACATCCTCTAGTCACCCAGTTTAGTGATCCATGCTTCTATCTGTAAATGCCGGGGTTCCTTTGATGTTTCCAATATTATGAAATGAGAGTACCTCCAACTTCTGTGGACAATATTACAATTCACAATTATTTGTTACATTCTGTCATTGTATGCTTTGTCTGAAAGTGTCATCTTATTGACAAGAAGCAGATTCAGCTGCAGGTGGAAAGAATGAGACAGATGACATCAGGAGTGGAAGAAAGATGTGTTTCTTTAGCCCAGCTTGTCTTTCGTCAGTGCAAGCTGTAGGTTTCACTGTTGATAACAACAATGATTTCAATTAGTTCTTGTAATATAATTATCAAATATGACATATTATTTTGTTTAAGGAGATAGAATAGTACAAATTCAACATGGCATATGTTCAATGAATTAAGTACCAGTGAGCAGTGTTTATGTTGATAAAGTAGACATGCTTTCATGGAGATCAGGTTTTTGCCCAGTGCTGTGTAACCTTTTTTTTATTTAGATAAAACAAAAAACAATTAAGATACATCTGATACTCCTAGGGGTAGCAAGTAAGAGGAGAAATTTAAATATTATAATTGTACTTTTTAGTGGTACAAGAGCTACTAGAACACCATGTTTAGATTTGGATAAGTCTGTGGTTCTAGAAAGTTGATGGGACACTGAAGACAGAATGCAGGGAGCAAGGCAAATGATTTCTCAGAAGACTGGATGACATGTTATGGTGAGAAATTCCAGGAAATTCTGCCTAGCTTGGGTAGCCAAGGGGATGTGAAGAGCTGATCACAGTATGTCAATAGTACTACCTCAAGTGAACAGCAGCACAAGGAATAAGATTCGGAGTTTCCATCTAGTATGGGCAGTGGGTATGAGAAGAACCAGCTGTTGCAACTGAAGCTTACAAACCCAGGGTAGAAAAAGAGAATCATTTTAATGGCAGGGCTGATTTGTTGCAACAGATTTCCCTGAATTGTGACAGCCTGTACATAGATGGCAGTTTTTTAGCCAAGACTGGAAGTGCTCAGTGCATGTCAGCCGTGTAAGTAGCCATGGTAACGGCTGAAACCAAGAGAGCCCTATAAATGAGCAATTACCCTGTCTGACAAAAAACCTCCCCCTCACCCCTGAATTGTAGTGTGTCCTGAAGTTTTGCAAATTTGGGGGAACAGTTTTTTGAGCTGAGTGATAAACTTATTAAGTGCTTTCTGGATTTTATGGATAGGGACCACTAGCTAGAGCATTTCTTCAATGGGAGCATAGAAAGCCTCTCAAAGAGACAGAACCCAATGCATTTTAGGACAGTGTTCATTAAATCCATCATCTCAAGGAACAAAAACTTCTCACTTACCAGTATTTCATGGCCAGACTGAACTCTAAAAGTCCACACATAGAGCTTGGAAAGCACGTTTTGAGATAAATCAACTCTCCTGCTATTTCTTCTCTCCACTCATTCAGAGTGAAGGTATCTTTCAAGTGGACATTAATTATTAATAAGTTTGAGAAAAGTAATTATAAAAATCAGTTAGGTTAGCTATGTTATGCAGTTCATCTCCCATTTGGTAGGCATTTCTGACATATAAACATGGATAAGAAGTCTCAACAGGTCTGAACTATTTTATGTAGGTTATTATTTTAGCGGTAAGGAAACCTAAAGCAGAAGTGCTGTGACAGTGTTTTTTCTATATCCCCCTTTTTTGTGTTTCTAAAAAACTGGAGTTTTAACAAATCAATATAGTTACATTTTCTGTAAGCATTTTGATTGCCTTTTCCTTTTATAGTGTCTAGTGTTTTCCAGTGGTTTTAGTTTATTTTGATTCACCAAAAACTATGCAAAAAATGTACTGATGGGGTCCTGCTCTTCTGTAGCTTAATGCCTTTCTGTATGATTTCTTATTTCTCATGCATTCGTGAAGATCCTAAAATTAATTCCTGTTCCTGTGGTTAATCACTTCCATCAGAGATTGTTTCTGTTTTCTAAGCAGATGCTTTACAAATTAATAAGATATTGATTAATCACATCCTTTATATCCGTAAAATTCCAGTGCTTGTATTCTGAAGTCATAAGGTAAGGCCTAAATGTTCTTTCTTTAAATTTTTAAATTTGGCTGTTGCATTACCTTCTTGTGGCTGTCCACTGTGGAAACCAAACTGAACATAGACACGCTTATAGAATCATCAGCTTTCAAGATAATTTTACAAATTGAGAGATGGTATCTGAAAAGACAAAAGAGGCAAAGTGTGTCTTTCATACATGCAGGGTCTTCTCTCTGGGACAGAAGTCATCATCGAAGAGGGAAATCTCACTTTGCAAGTGTGTAAATAGTTCACCCTGTCCGCTCTCAGGCCAGGACAGGGACTCCAGTTCTTCTACTTGGGATCCAGAAGTGAAAGCCTACAGAAGATATTGTTTCTGCCTCTTGATCCCTCCCCACCCACACACCTCCAAACCATGTGAAGTTTACCTTCAGTCAGGTCATCAGCTCTTTAAAGGAAGACAGAAGAGACAGAAGTAGGAACAGAGGCAAAACCAGAAATGTTTGGTATTTTCCTTTTGTTGTGTTTTTGTTTTTTGTTTTTTTTTTTTTTTTTCCTGACAGTGCTGTTGGTGAGTATTTCTGATTGGGACAACACTAGCTTCATCTTTGCCTCCTCTCTGTTTTATTTGTGCATGCTCGATTAAATATGTTTTTCATTTATCTGGAAAAATTCCCTTTAAAGGTTGCCATTATAGACCAGTGCTCCTGTTCCTATTTTATTGTCTTATGGCTTTGATGCACTGGACTCATATTATTGTGATCTGTTTTTTTTTCTCTTTGCTGCTGACTAAAAGCATTTTAAAACCCATTGGGCATTTGACAAACACAGCAAATTACTAGTACAAACAAATTCACCAAAATTATCCCTAGAAATATTAGTATGGATGTCCTGTTTGAGTTATTCATATGACATTTTCTAAGTGGAATTGTGTTTTAGTATGTTTATTGGGGATTTTTCTTTGTTTGTTTCTGAGGTGTTGGGGAGGGAGGGTACCATAATTTTGTAACCTTAAGGATATTCTGAAGGAAATAGTTTAGCTCCCACAGTACGCAGAACCCACACTGGTTTTAAAATTCAAATGTTGCATTAGGCTACCTTTTCCACTGGTATCTTTTCTTACATTCTCAAATCCTTCAAAAAAACCACTATAGAACATGAAGCTATCACATAAAGTTGATTCTATGTTTTCCCAGTCTCAAGCTACTTAGTGCAAATAAAATTTTGTGCCAGTCAGCCCGAGATGTTACAGCACTGTTAAAGCCCAGCCTGTTAATTACAAATGTTTTGCAGTGTTAGGGTGATGCACAGATTTCTTGGAAATAGGTTTCCTTCGGCAGCATGTAGTTTTACAGTACAGTCAACAGAATGTTGAAGAATAGCAATTATGGGAATAAGGAGAATGCACAAGCTATTGGAGTGAACGCTTTAATGCTGATACATTTTTACTGATAAAAGCAACTCAGATAAGAGGATATGCAAGTTATTGTAGCAATTAGTTTTTCTAAGATGTCTATCTATATGAAATGTTTCATGGTAGGGAGAAAAACCACAACTTTGTAGTAGAATGCAAAGTTTATTACATTTCTAGACTACATTATCCTTGTCAGCTAGATTAAAGCATTCTCCTACTTTCTGTCCTATATTACCCTAACAAGTGAGGAAATAATATAGTGTTGTTACAGGGAGTAGCTTATAAATTTTGACATAAGTGTGAGAGAAATCACTTCAAATGTGAGGCAACCAAGAGGAATAATTAGGAACAGCAGAATGATCTCAGTAATATGACAATAGTTTCTAAAGCACCCCACAGGATTGAAATCATCAGGTTTGCTTGACCTATATCTTTAATAATACAGCTCATTGCCCTTGTATTGAAGCTAGAGGGTAGGACAAAGTATAAGCTTTATCATGTTTTAGGAGAAATTGCAAAAAGTTTATTTATTAACGCAGCACGAAATGGCCCATTTCTATGATTACCAAACAGGAAAGCAAGTTGGGCCACAGTTCACCACACAGAACACTTTATAGTCAAGCTTGGCTGGCAAAAAATATTATGTAACACTCAAATAAGATAAATGGCTGCATTGGCAGTGGAAATAACCTTCTGTTTAATTAGAAAATAAGAGCTATATGGGACAATAAAAATGGTTACTGCTGCCCTCAGTCACTGTTTAATAAATATGATAGTGCTGAAGATAATGCTAAGTGTTATTTATTTGTGTAATATCATGGGCTCAGTAATTGCTCATGTTCTTGATAGTTACCCTGCATGTAGAATGAGTCCATTTCATGTTTTCTTTGTTTAATTTTTAAAAAGGAAAGAGGGTTTTTTTAAACTGCTTTTAAAAGCCAAAGATATGTTAATACCTCAGTGTTGCTGTAACCAAACTACTGGTTTTCTTAGCTTACCTTCAGGATAATTAAGCTTTGAAGCTGAGTGTTTTATACTTTCTAGGCTGGATTGTCTATCTGCCTTGGATATGTTTCTATGTCTTTGAGAGGAGAGCATAATTTGAATTTTCAGCTGTCCATTTCATCGTGGCTGTGTTTTAAATGAGTAGTGTTCTAAGGTCTGGTTTTAGCATGGTTTTACCTTCCACTAGAGGCTTAAGCACTAAACATGCAAATCAAGTCCAGCAAGGCACAGTGTGGAAGACTGAAGATTTCAGTGAACCTTCTCCCTAAAGGGAATAGTTTTCACTAGTAAATTGAGCATCAAATTGTGCTATGTGCATATGTATCAAAAGTTTCCTTTCTCTGTAGAGCATGTTTATTGGATATGGACATTGTTCTGGGCTTCACCTCTTCAGGAACATACACATATTTATCAAACACTTGACAGAAAAGCAGGGCATGGGATGCATTTCACAATATATTTTTACAGGCTTGGTATCCCAGCCCTAATGCTTTTGGTCACAATCTTTCTATTTCAAATCTACAGTAAGTACAGGGATTTGAAAAAGGATATCAAAGACTTTTCTTGGTTTTATCCAAAGGGATAATTCACAAGATATTTCATCAACAAGCTTTAACCCCTCNGCAAAACAAAACAAAACAAACCCCCTTTTCTTCACACAATTCACTTTAAGCTTTAAAATCCTCCAAAATCCCCAATCTCCCTTTGCAGTCTGGTTCCCACTCTCCAGCTTTCCTCATCTCCCTCTGAAAGAAAAAAGCTCTTCTTTAAGGGACTGATAGGTTGTAGAGCGATGCTTAGCAACAACATTCCTGTGCCTTAAGTAGCTGCAAGCCCCTAGCTGAACCCTTTGATGTGACTGTCAGGGCAGATTTATTTTGTTTTAGCACATTGTCTACTTGTCCAGATGTATCAGGAGATAAAAAGGAGTCATGTTTACACTCTTTTTGGGAGGGGGAGGAGGGGAGGAGATGTAATTAAATCGCATTTTTGATGAATCTCTGAGAGATCGAGATGAAGAACAGAGGAATCGGCTTGAATATAGAGGGGAAACCCATTTGCCTGCCCTGACACCTGACATTGTAGGAAGATGAAGTGTAAAGCCATAGCACAATGTGTTGATTTGGTTCTGCTGAACCCTTTAACTTTCTAGTTTTTCATGTGTTGCTAGTTCATGAGAGTCCAGAAAGGCCTATTAGAGAGTAGCAGTTGTGCACCATAGAGTCTTTCCTGTGTATGTATATATTTGTCCAGGTTGAAAAAAATGTGGTTTTCTCTATAATATTAATGTTATAGGTCATATATCCCAGAATCTCTGGCTGTGGAAAGTGACTGGTAATCAAATAATTAAAGAAAAAAGAAACCCAACCAAATTGAGCCTCAGTGATCTTGGATAAACAAGTGTGCAGTGTGAGGCAGGCCTTGCTGAATTCTCCCGGAGAACAAATACCACAGATAAATCCAGTTTTGTTTATTTGCTTTTAACTTGCACATTTAGCAACACCATTCTGAGCTCTATTAATAACCTGTGGTGTGCAGTGACAAGTCTGATTCCAGCATTCAGTATGCTGTGGCTATGCCAAGTGAATAAAATGCTAGTTTTAATCTGCTGTTAGAAAAGTTACTCTTATTTGCATTTTAAATAGGTTACACTGCAGCACCCCCTTCTGCTGACTGAATAGAGTGACAAGAGGTTTGAACTGCAATTCAGTTTTATTCCCACATGACAGAATGAAAATGCCTTGAAAGCATTTTTAACCTTCCAGTTTCTTAACTCCTGTGCCTATTAAGCAAGGAGATCAGCACAACTTAGCAACAGTCATTAAAGTACTGTTACCTTATACTTTTTAGGATCTAGCTTTCATTTTTTTGGAACATTTTCCATGCTTCCTAAAAAACTAAGGCAAGCAGAAGGTATCAGGATGAATAGCAAAGCTAAGTAAGCCTTCTAGCATTGCAAACAATTATGCCTGGCCTGTGAAATGTATACACGGTTCTGCATTCCTTTGATTATCATTGAATGTCCTTGCAAGTGATGATATTACATTACTGATTTAATTTATGGAACAGTCTTGGAAGTTCCTATCTAAAGGAAGCAACTCACCTTCATGATTTTGTCTTTGCTTTTGAAGAATCTGTGGGTATCAGATTGGCAACAGGAGGTGGAGAAGTTCTGAGTTACCTTATTTCAAAATAAAGGGCCATGAATAGTAGTGAGGTACGGTATCATAT
The DNA here is from genome assembly GCA_013397915.1 of Daphoenositta chrysoptera. NCBI lineage: Eukaryota > Metazoa > Chordata > Aves > Passeriformes > Daphoenositta > Daphoenositta chrysoptera. The sequence continues at coordinate 188,938 of VZRO01002166.1, read as the reverse complement.
GTAATGTGTGTTTGAGTTCTGCATCAGTGTTTGTATGCAGCTCGTATACTGTAGCTATGCCATGGCATAGCAGGAATCTTGGCAATTACTCCACTACTGCTATGTTTTGTAGTTGTGATGTAATTGGTTGAAAAATATTGCAGGGAATGACTGAAGGAGACTTGGAATCTAATACATTATCAGTGTACTTCCCTTCACATTGACTTACCTATGCTTTTGGCACCTTCTGTTGAAGTTGTAATCTCTAAAAACTCCATATTTCTCTTTCACTCCTTCAGAACTGTTGGGCAATGAGTGAAATGCAATAAATGTCATGTTTGGCTGTGGTGAGGTGGGGACATAAAAAGGTTAGCATCTGCTAGCATCTCAGAATTCATTTGTGGTTCACTTCAAAGCACTTCAAAGAATAGTTGTCTATGACAACTCCAAATTCTCTAGCAACAGTTCTCTAGCAGAGTTTTGTGGTTTGGTTATGACAGACTTATGTGTGGTTTGCTTTGTCCTTACACTTTATTTTACTGGTGTGTGAGCCCATTGAATCCTGCCTACTGTAAATGAAAAGAAGGTAGCATGTGTGTTCTCAGAATATGAAGGTAAAGATGCTGATAGAGAAGTGTAAGGTAGAATGTATAATAATTGTTTGGACTTACTCAGATCGGGATTCAAGGCCAGCAGGTTTTTTATTTTTATTGTTTTATACTTCTGGGGATCTTTTGTTGAGTTCTTGATTTTCATTAATACCAATTTAAGAGATAAAAAAGCATTAAGAAATCTATTTTAGGGATGAGCATGATTGAGCAACTTTGAATTTATTTTGTAGTGTGATTTTAAATGAATTTATTCTTATTTTAAAACCTAACATTATGTTTTACGGTGAATAGATTGCTTGTTGGATTATATTAATGGGTATTGCTTTAATTCACTGTTGTGTGGCTAGCATGTTAAAGTGCTCCTTTAGGGACAGATTCTGATAACTACTGTAATGAAAGATACTGAGCCACTTGAGCAGTAAGGTTTAACTTATAAAAATGAATATATTAGCATGTGGTGTATGATTAGGGAGAGGTGGTAATACCACCAATTTCTTCCCTTCAACCCATTAAACTGAACCTGAGCTGAAGAATCTTTTATATCCCTCTGCTTTTATGTGTAAGAAGCTGAGATGCACTTTTCAAAAAGACAGAAGGCAAATACTATGCAAGAAGTCATCACTTTTTATCTAATGACCTTGAAAAAAATTAAGAAGATGCTAAAATTCTCGGCTTTTGAGCAATATAAGTTGAAAAATAATGGTCTTGGAAGTCAAAAAGCCTAACGGGTCTTTTTGTATGCTGTATGTTACAGTAGAACAAATCAATTCAGTCTCCTTAGATGCAGTCATTGCCTTGTGATTATATTTGTGTAAAGTCTTGGAGCCTTTGATCAAAGAAAGGCATTTGTGACTAGGTCTAATCCAAGCTCTTTAAGGTGTTTAACTTGCACGGGGGGGAACGGGTTGATAACAGCTGGGATTTAAATTTAGTTTTGCTGAACTTTTGTTTTGAAAGGATTTCTACTATACACCGCTTCCTTTTCCATACAGAAGATGGATCATTGAGTAAACCTAAAAGGGAAAGAGGATATGGGAGGAAATGGGTGCGGACTTGGAATTAATCTTCTGAAGAAAAATGTTTGATCAGCGGGTAGGAGAGTATGAAATCCTCTGATGTTGACAGCAGGCAACTTTCTGACTAGTGTGTGATTGACAACTTTGATGCTCCAGTGGGGAGCGAGTGTCCAGCCGTGCTCAGGCATCCTCTGTCTGTGGGTGGTAGCGTTAATAATGTGGCAACTGGAAAGATTAATTGTGGACAAGCAGCAGGATTACGAGGAGGGCTTCACAGGTCTAAAAGGAACAGTGGTAGGAAGGCCTCTGATCTGTCAGCCCAAAAGGAAATTAGTTAGGGCAGGCTGGAGCAGGCTTTAAAAAGGGAGGAGGGGGGGAGGGTAAGATGGAGTAATGGAAGAAGGGAAGCATTTAGGATATTAAGGCAAAATGAAGAGGATATTGAAAAAGGTCATAAGGGGATGGGACCAATGTTCTTGAAAGACCTTAATACACTGCATCCTCTTACAGTACATGCAGAGTTCAGCTTGTTTTGCAGAGAACTACAAAGTGACTTTTATAGTGGTTAGAGCTGCCCCATTAGGTCATACCTGTTACTTGTTTCCAAACAAGCGTGAGAATAAACTCAAATTAAAGATTTTCAAGGATATATAAATGCAAAAATAAGAGAGTTTACTTAAGCTGTTTCTGCAAGTTACTAACTGCTGTGTGTTTTACTTCCCACCCTTTTTGGTAGAAGTAGGGATTTTGCCGATAAATTATGTGTTACCATTAAAGAGGCCATTCATCATGCTTACTAATGTTATTAATCAAGATACACCACAGTACTCTTAAAATGAGATCATTTTGATAAATCATGTATGACATGAAAAGACTTTATTCCTTTTAAGTGCAATTTAGACTGTAATTTTTTTCCTCATTTATGATTCATGGGAGAAACATGGATAAAATTCCCTTGCACATTTACACCTTATCTTCAGTAATAATTCAAAACTGCTCTTAGATGAAAATTCAAGGGCTGATTCACCAAAGCTGGATGCCAGCTCATTATTTTCTGGCATTCAGTAGTCCAAAAATAATGTCCATACATTAGGTACTTTTCACAATAGTTGAAGTTGGCTGCACACCAGACATATCGATTACACTCAATTAAGCCTAAATGCATAAGAATTATCTGATGTTCATTTGCATTTTTGATCCCTGCTTTCAACCTTGCAATTTACCATTAAGTGAAAACCAAAAGGTAAAGTAAATTCAAGTGAGAAGTGATAATCTCTCTTATAAGAGAACAAGGGAATACTTTGAATCTGAAATGCTTCGAATCTTGAGTTCCACTACTTCTGTTAAATGAGAAAAATTCTCTTTCCTTTTCTTGTTAAAGGATATTGAAATTGGAAGGTAAGCCAAAATATAAGATCACTGTTCTCCTTCTTGTCCTAATACTACAATAATTATGCTTCTGTATTAGTAGCATCACACCTGAAAATAAGCTGCTAAAATATCTGGAATTAATATTTGCTAAGGTCAAAGTCATACTCTTGATTATAGCTGAAAAACTTGTATTATTGGTTAGATTTTAAAGTGTCAGAAATGGGGTTTTTGTTTACTCCTGTGTTTAGAAATATGAAAATGAAATGTCTAGTAGAGAGATTTAATTTGGATAGCAGAGTCATTTATATTTTACTTTCTTAAATCATGATTCAAAGTGTATCAGCTTGTCTGAGTTACAGTTCCCCCTTTAGTTCCTTCAACAGCTGAAATATTTGAAGGAACTTGTGTGGTTGCCAAAAATAGCACAGCATTTTTATTTTTGAATCATTGGTCTCTACAAATTTGTTTTGATGCAGCAGATGTACAGTACGTCCTGATACTACACATGATGTTCCCTTTCTAGAACCGTCCAAGTATTGCACTTTTATTCTTTGAAAAGTGGAATTCAGGGNTTTTTTTTTTTTTAAGTCTAATTAGATTTCTCCACTCTTGAGAGCTAGTTGTCAGTGTGTGGCTGATGATTTTCTTCTAAATGGGTTATTTTTTTTCCCGTTCATTAAAGTGACTCTAATTTATGCTGGAGGTTTAGCAAAGACAACTGCTAATCCTGGCTAAGTCTGCTTGGCTGTGGAGCAAGGAATTGAGAAATTCCATTCTATCAAGAACAGCCTCCTTTCCTGGTAAGGATGCTGTGCCACCTCTTGGTTTTCCAGAACATCCCAGTGTGTTGAGGTGGGTGACAACTCCGGCAACCTGTTTGAACCCTCTGAGCTCCCAGCTGGGGAGGGGAGAGCCAGACCTGCTGTACTCTGCCATATGGAGTGCTCCACTTGGGGCCTGCTTTTGCATATTTTCTAGTCTCTTCCTCTATCCCTTCTTTCATGCTTCATCCCTTTTTTTCCATGGCTGTATGGTTCCTAAGTTGATAGAAAAGCAAATACATTGCAAATAAAGTTGTTCTGACCTGACCATTCCCTTGGATGGAATAGTTAAAGAAGTTAAAGACTTCACGTATGGTTGCTCTCAAAATTAATTTTTGGTGTTTTTTTGTGGTTTTTTTAGGTTGGTTGTGGGGTTTTTTTTCATGCTTCAGCTTCTACAATGGCTGTAATTTTGATGAACATGCTTTGCAGATCTGGTACTCTTTTTACAGTCCATTTAGTATCAAATACAACAGTTTGGACAAAACACACAGGTTAATATGAAGAGAGGTACCTCGGTTTAGCAAATGTTTGGTTATGTGCATAACATGGGGACTGAATAGTCTAACTTTATTTATCTTGTAAGTCTTAAGCCATATAATATGATACACTGCAAAACTTGGATGACTTAAAGGTTTGCAAAACTACAAGCTTCTTCTGTAATAATACTGTTAGAAAATTTCTTTACTGAGTTATTTGGTGACCTGTTCCTATAAAATTGAAGCTACCAACCATTTTAAACAGCTTTCTTCAAAGCTATTTGTATGTATAGTTACTTTCTACTGCAACAAGAACTTCTGATGCATATGTCACCAATACTTGAAGACATAACTGTCACATGTCAATGCTGTCACTGTCACAATATTCCTGTGAATATTAAGAGTAGTGCAATCTATACAAATCTCTTTGGAAAATAGCTTAGGGCCAAATGTCAGTATGTGGTAGGGAAAACAAATAGTTGTCTTTCTGCTGGTGCACAGGCTTACTCAGAAACGTGATTTGGAACTTGAGCCAGTGTTTGTGCAAAATAATCCTAACCCTGAATGATATTCCACAGAATTAAAGTTCCTCTAACTGAATGCTTAGCTCAAAGGTAATGACAACTGTTCTATATTTGACAGGGAATTATATACTGTACATAAAGTAACAGAAAAACACCAATAAACAAACCCTTCTGTTCTTGCTTTTCCTAAAATTGGAAATAAAGCTAAATTGCCCCTTCACTCCAATATCCTTTTTAGAAGCTCTTGAATTTTGCTCACTCAGTGGTATATTGCTGAAACGGCAAAGTCTCTTCCAGTAATTTTAGGAAAAGCTATCATCAAGCTGTCAACAGTCTAAATTGAGATTAAAAGTACCAAAGAGAAACCTTCAGTATTATCAGAGTCCCAAATAAGTACACTTGAATAGGCAGATAACATCTAGAGTGTACAGTATGAGACCACTTATTCTTCCAGTTTTTTGAGTGATTTACAGGGATGAAGTCTGATGTTAAATAGGGACATTTTTCTTCTTTTCTTACCCAGAACTACTTGAACCAAAGAAAACATGTAGTTGTGAACAGATTCCTGTTCTTGGAATTAGTTTCAAATATCACATAGCTGGGTGCAAGGGGTTTCTATCTCTCCCTTTGACATGTTGTGTGCCCTTGGCTCATATTGGTCATCACAGAGATTTCCAATAATTCATACTCCAGAGCAGATTGAGCTGCAGGTTTGCAGTTCACCAAAATCAAGGTATTATTCATTCTGGCTGAAGGTGAGAGTTACGTCTGTAGCAATATGTCCCTGAACAGGAGGTTCCCTGAAAATGGTTTATTATCACTGGTGAGTCAGCAGAGGCAGGATATTCTGTATTTTTATTCATATCCGATAAGTAGCATCCTTGCTGTTTAAGGCAAACTTGTCTCTGTTGAGATCTATTAAGATGCTTGTTTTGATGCATGATGCATCTTCATGTTGTGACCTAATTTTTTCTAGGGACAAAAATGGCATTATAACTATGGTCTGACATAGAAATTGATGGCTGGTCTCCAAAAGCAAAAGCTTAGTATGCTAATCTACTCAGTCACCTCTTAACATTTTATGTACTGTCATTTAGGAGTCCAACAGCCACAACAAGGCAGATTTCAAAGTTACAGCCTTTAACAAAGTATTACCATGATTAACTGTCGTTGTTACAGATTTCTGATTATTGTTCTCGGGTTTGTTCTGTCAATTAAGATTTGAATCAGTATTTATGCTTTTTCTTCCCCAAAACATTGTAGCCCTATTTTATACTTTTGTATTAACCAGACATTGTAGAGCTAGGGGTTCATAAATTGCGACAATATGTTCAATTGTAAAGTAAGTAAGATTGAGGTGGATTCCTTTGATTGACTTTTGCAGCTTAGAAGTCAATATATCATTAGGGAACAAACTGCACAGAAGATAGCAATTATTTTCTCAAGACTCCCTTTAGTGAATTATCATGAGATTCAAGAAATAGTTTAGCTTTTGTATTTTTCTCTTTATTTGCCTTATTTTTTCTATTAGAAATTATCATGTAACTTTCAGTGAACTCTGTCCTTTGTGTCTTCTATTTAAACACATCATCTTTTTATGTCTGTTGAATGGGTCAATTGTAAATACTCCAGAGCAAACTCTGTATCTCAAACTGGACATATCACTACTGTGTCACCAACCTAAGCTAAACTGAATTTTAAAACTGACAGTGATTCATATTCGCCAACACAATCTTTTATTTTCATATCTTCTCGTAACAATGCAACACTGGTGTTCTATAACTAAAAAGCAAAATGGCGAATGTGGCTTGTTGTAGCTTTATGGTTTTTTAATATATCTTTCCTTCAGTTGAAACATCCAACGGAATTAAGGTTAGTTTATTGTAAACTATAACTCTTCAGTCTAATCTTTTAAAGTTGGAATCATAAGATCTTGAGACTTACTATGGAGAAAAATGTGGGTTTCTTCTCTTCTCCCTTAACATTTTGCTTTTAAGGGTTCTGAGCAAGTCCTCTTGGGTACTTCTTTCTTTTATTAGGCTTTTGGTGTTGGTTTTAACTGTTTATTGTTAGCAATTCTATATACTTGTACACTTTTTTGCATAATAGGCAATTTGTAATAGAACCCTTCATTTACCTCAAAGAGCAGTGGCATGGGAAAATCGTTTGGGATCTTTTTCTTTAGAGTTGAAAAGTACAGTATCTTAGCCCAACTTACCATTTTACGTCTCCTTTCTTACATGTGGACTCACTCATGACTTCTTTTAGGTAAATATTAATCTGTTTCACCAAGAGGAAAATTTTTAGCATTGCCTGAAGAATTCCTGACAAAGATGGTAATTTTTTTAAGCTGTCAGCTGTATGAAAATATTCATTTAGTAATTATACATAATGTCATTGTGTAAACTCTTGTGAGTACAGCAACCTTGAGGAGTTGCAAGCAGCCTTAAAAAACGAGTTAATCCTTCCTGGGCGGTGGCTCCGTGCACCTGTGGCCGGGTGCCAGCGCTGCTGCGCGGGTGCAGCCGCGGTGCCGGGGCGCTGACCGCCCCGCGGAGCCCTGACGGTCTTTGCTTTGTCACGCAGGCCTCCAGTGCTGCTGCCCCCGCCTCTCCAGAGATGCACTACACGCCTCTGCCTGCGGGATCCAGAGACCTCACCAATCACAGAGGTACGAGCTATTGGTGTGAGCTGCTGCAAGGTGTCAAGCTTTGCTCTAAGGCCTTCTCTCTATTAGTTACTGCTGCGTTTCACTTTTAGAGAACACCGTGCCTTTCAAGCACTGTATGAGAAAACCATACCTGTCAAGACTTCAGATTTTAACTCATATTAAATAGGATTTACAGGTAGTCTACCGGGAAAGCAAATAAATCTATGGATAATAATGTTCAGTGATTTTTGTGTGTGTGTGAGAGAGAAAAATGTAAAGAGATTAGAGTACTTAAACATTGCTAAGTAGATGATTACATGCAGCATTGGTAATTTTGAGAGAATTTGTAAACTTTCTAATATTTTTAAAGTGAGAGCTTTTTGGCAGTTTAGAAATTTAGGACTATAATTTTGAAATGTTAACACATTTTCATTGCAATAAAAAGGGATTCTTCTCTGTTTTTCAACATTAAAGGTGGATCAGTGTTCAATTTCCCTTTTCATCAATCCTTAGAACTTCAAAAGCACCTTGGGCAAATTCACAAATTTCTTCTGCATACCTATGAAACAAAAAGTTCAGGAAACAGGTGAAAAACTGAAGCACTCAGGAAGGGTGCATTCTAAGCTTTTTCGCCTTTTTTTTTTTTTTTTAAGGAGAAATTTGTAAAGCTTGCAGCACTTTTTCAGCTTAAAACCAGAGCAACAGTCCTCTTTTATTTATTTCCCAAATCACCAATTGATTCTACATTGATCATGTAAAGCATTTATATAGGGGTAAGTTTTGTTTAGGATACCAGGATCAGAGTTAGCCTTATATGTATGAATTGATGGTAGCTTAATTTTAGTGTGTGTTCAAATTCTGCAGCACTACAGAGGATGGAAGCAGCTTTGGTAGAATTCTTGAAACCTTCTGAAAGAATCAAGCAGGTAATGCACCTGAAGAAAGATCTGTGATTCAGGTGTGAAGGATGAGGAAAACAGCTGATTGGAATTTAATTTGTTGCAGCCTGTCTCACTGTTGTGCTAGAGCTGAGGATGAGTATGAAGCTACACCCTGGCCTTGGTGTAAATTGCTATGGTGCACTGGAAATCAGATGTCCTGGAAGTGCTGTGGGTGCATTGTATTCTGACACTGAGCTCATGTAGAAACTGATACCTTTTAACGAGAAAGGACCAACCAAAATACTGAATTTGAGCACACACCCAGACTTCAGAGATTAAAAAAAACCTCACCCCTCCCCTTCCCCCCCGAAAAAACCCTGCAACCCAGTGCCCTTCCTCCCCACCCTCCCTCCGCCCCCCATTCCCAAGATAAGTAGCTTTGATTTTCAGATAAGCGTGTTGTCTTTGAGGTTGGATTTCTGGTGTTGGATTAAATGGCTAGGGTCTACTAATACAATAAATAGAATGACAGAATGTTGTAAATCCCTGAGTTCTATAAAAATACTTTAAAAGTCAGGTATATTCAGATTTTTTATTTAGGCGATAGTGTATTGGAAGCGTGGCTTCATGGCTGATTTTGTTAACTGACTTGGCAAAAGAAATGCCAGTAGTGTTGAGTATCAAAAGCTGTGTGCCTGCATTATTGAGTGACTCCTCCTGCACCACAGCAGTTGTGTGGCTGCAGTAGGTGCTGCAGACACATCCAGCAGGTGTTTGTTCAGAGCAGGAGCTTGCCAGGCTCCAAGTACCACTGTCCTCACCAGGGTCTCAGAATACCTGCCCCCTTGCTATGAAAGGGGAAAATTATATTCCCCAAAGCACCAACTTGCTACCCTTAGCAGTTTACATTTTTATTACTTCTGTCTTTACTCTTCCCAAAAATATTCTGCCCTGCATGCTAAATATGCTGAAAATTTCCTTGTGATTAAGCACAGTTACAAATGAAGTGGAGAAAAGAGTGCTATCCAAATAAAGGGTAAAATTGGTGCTTAAAGGGACATTGTTAGCATGATTTGATGAGTTTTTCTATATATGTGTGTGTGTGTGTATATATATGCATATTCACAAGGAAATAATAAAGGAAACTTTACAAAATTCCAGGTGTTGGAAGAACCAATTCCAAGCGTAGAACAACCTGCTGGCAAGGTCCATTAACTCAATCAACTTCTTTTATACAAAGAAAAATTTTGAAGTTCACAAGCCTATAAAAGATTAATTGCAGTCAATAGAAAAATCTCCAAGGAAAGAGTGAAATACTTAAGCATGCTATTTTAGGTTCTGAATATCTTCAATTTTTTTCTTCATGGAATGCTTTCAGTGTTGTAAAGTAGGATTGAATCAGCTGTTGCATATGTAAATATTGGCGGTTTTCATTGCATACTGGAATGAAGAGTGCTGTAAGTTTGTGAGTGTTATTTGTCCCTGGAGAAACTTGTTTACCAGAATCCTGAGGTCTGGCAAATGGTTTGGTACAGCTGTAAATTGATTTTTGGGGGACTGGGAGGGGAAGCAGGAGCAAGCTGGATGTATTTGATTGGTACAGTTTCATTTGGACATTTCTCACTCAGCAATGATTTTTTACAGGAAGAACAAAAACATATAATTATGCATGGGTTGCACCATGTGTCTTATAGCTTTTGTGTTCATGCATGCAGTATATAATTTCCAGTCAGGATCTGATCCTTTAGGCTGACTCCATGTTTTGTACAGACAGTTACAGGAATGGTGAAAATCTCACTCTCCCTTTCAAACCCCACAAAAACACCATACAACAGTGTGATGTCAGCATGGAATGACATGGAATTATTATTGTAAATATTATATCGAGTGTTATGATGCTTGAGTATGTAAGTACATGAAGAGAGAAATAAATATTGTATACACATTTTTAAGCTTTAGAAAATTTCTCCCCATCTTGGGAGAGTTATTTTCCCTTATATTACAGTGGTGCTTAGACTCAGTTTTCTCAGTTGAACCTTCCCTCAGTCCCACTGTTCATATATTTCAGTGAAAAATCTACAGGCCTTTGATTTAGATTTTGGGCATCTGACAGCAATGTGACTTGATTCTTTATGTGATCTAATTGCTATTCCATCAGACAAGGCTTCCAAAGTGGTAATTCTATAGCTGTCTATATTTTTGTTTTGATTACAAAACAGTGATCTCAAGCTTCTAAGGGTCTTTCCTTGGTCTTTGTTAAAGTCGGAGTTTGTATTTTACTTTATATGGATTTACTTGTGTGAAGTTTGTGCAGTTCTCTTACCTAGTTAAAACAAGTCAGTTTGAACACACAGCCTCCTCTCATACAAAGTGCTTCTTTTGTTTCTATATTCTATACATTGCTTGTATTGTTCTAGCTTTCAAGTTTTCTGGTGAAATAAAATATATAGGCTCCACATTCCTGTCTGCTTGTTCTGATCTACCTTTAAGAAAAAAACAATCAAACAGAAAAGTTATTTATTGTTGTTTTTAAATAGAAATGGCCATTCTCCCAATACACAAAAGTGTGAAATGTAGTGGCTTTTAGAAGAAATTGGCCCAAAAATTTTGGGGCTTACATAATTTTTTTTAGTGGTTTGTATGTATGACCCAGGTACCCTTCTGTTCCTTATTGATAATTTATTAACTGGGTACATATCTTAAAATAGAAACTTCAATTCTTAACATAGTTGAAATTGGTGAAAAAGAAATTTTTAAGTCATAATAATGTTTTTGTAAGGATAATTTGTCTGATGTGTAGAAAAAGACCCCTCGCTCTTCACCCTACTCAGGTTGTATATTTTTTTTTTTTTTATAATGGCATCCTTGCTAAGGAAGTGCCTTTCTGTGTAAGCATTCAAACTCAAATTGCCCTCTAAATAGAACAGTGCTTTCCAGTTGGTGGAGAAAATAATAATTTATCATTCTATCTCTTCAGAAGCAATATCACTAAATCATGACTATGATGTAAATCTGATTTCCCCATACAAAAGCATGTGCTGGATGCCCTTAGTATAAAGTTATTTTATAACATTGTCTGTTACCTGATTTACTTGAAAACATACTGATTTGCCAAAGCCATTTGGTTTCCAGTAACATTTTACAGATGACTCCTCCTTTTCTTGTGCTGTTGTTTCTGAGAAAAAACAGTGGTAAGTCTGCCCCATAGCTTACTGGTAAAAGGAAGAAGAAGCAGTTTCCATTAGAAACTAAGCCTGTATTTATGTAAATAGTTTTTAGAGCCTTAGCTTGGATTTAGGCCAAAGTTTAATAGTTCTAATCTATTATGACTTGTAAAAACTTTCTGAACAAATCCACTGTCCTGTTTTGGTGTCCATACAGTTACTTATCCAAGTGTTGTGGTATGTGGAGGCATTACATTGTCTTGTTTTACATTTGAATGATGAGTGCCCAAAGGAAAAATTGGTATTTATTCTACAAGTATGTTTGAAACAAATTTTTTTCTTATTTTATAATCTGATTTTGAAATTCATAATCTGTGTTCAGATCCCATGCCCAGAAATCCAAGAACAAAATATTTTGAAGCTTCTTACTAACCTTCTAAAGGTAATTTTATAGAGCATTTTTGAACAAAGGAAATGAGAGGTTCCTTCTGCTCTCAGTTTCTTTTTGTCTAGACAGTTGTGCTGAAGGTTTCTTTTGGAATGAAGATCTTTCCAAACTTTCACATCCCTAAGCAAACAAAAGTATGTAGGCATATAATCTGTTAGAGAGACACCTAACTTGCCTTGTTTCCTTCTTCTGTGATCATTATGCTATGCTATTGTACTCAGAATATTTGGCATAGTAAATTTTCACTAATGACTGCTATGTTCATACAAAATTCCTTCTGATTGACTGTCAGGGTGTGCCCCACAGAAAACCAGCTAGTAGCTTTGTAGGAGTTTAGATAAGTACTAGATCAAGATAAAAGTGGATTACAGGATGCACAACAAGGGTTTAGCCATCCAGTTGGGCTGGAATTTACAATCCAATAGATGTCAAAGGACATCTACTACTTTCAAAATTTGGTGTTGAAGGAAAAAAGTAGACATTTTGGAGATCCAGAGGGAGGGATCCAAGGATTTACCTGTTCTGTCTCAATTTGCTAAGCCTGATCATACTTTATAAATATTCTTAGGTTCATATGGAACTAATAATGTCTATCAATCCTTCCAGAATTTGGTCTAAAGTTTTAATATAATACTTTAAAATATTTGAAGAAAAATTATAAAATTGACACACACGTCTTAATAATAAATGCTAATACACCAAGTTCTTATTTTACACATGCATTGTGAAAAGCCATGCCATCTTTAAATCACAGACATGAAAAGGAAATTGGTTTACATAAAAACTTACTTCCAGAAAGATAAGTATCCTGTTTATATTATCATTGTGGTCCTCTCTGTAGTTGTTATTGACACAGTTGTTAGGTACTCATTGTGTTTTCAAGCCAGAGGCTTATTTAGAGTTTGAAATTGATTGCTGAGGAAGTTGCAAAGCAATTTATGTAGCAACTTATCATAATTAGTTAGTTTTCTTAGTGTGAACTGCACTTTGTACTTGTCAATTGATTTTTGAGTATATGCATAAGGCAGCTCATTTTATTCTGTCAAAAAAACCCAAACCCCAAACAACCTATGGTTAGTATTTTATCATTCATTTAACAAAGTGTGTCCATATATGTATATAGGATGTATATGCTTTAACTTGTCTAATAACTAAGAATAGGATGGATAAGAAAATTGCAGCATATGCAATATATGAAAGTTCTGTATCAGGCAAAGGTGCTGTGAATAGAGAGGTATTTTCTTTGTTGTTTTACGTAAAGTGTCCTTTGAAAATACCATTATTTTTAGCCTGAATTATGTTATGGTGTGTCCTAGACTAAAGACTTCTTAGGCCAGGATCTTCTCATCATGAGATGAATAAACATAAAAAAACCAATAAAAAAGTTCTCAATAGCATGGAACAGACAAGATCATATTTTCCAGGGAAGGAGCACTCAAAACTAAGCTGTGACATTTCCTATTAGTGCCAGGAAATATGTCCCAACAGTGAGGTGTGATGTGGTCATGACTTAGCCTCAAGGGGAGTGGGTGGAAATCCTCTTCTTTTGACGCTCTGGGAGAATGCTAAAATAAGGAGCCTGTTATGATAAAAGAAAACCTAAAAAAAAAATCCCATGTGGCTTGCCTGTATGAAGTGAGAAACTGGATTCTGGTTCCTTATTTTTTAGTTTGGAAAACAGACATTAATGGAAGCTCAAGGCACATGGGAGAAGCATGGAAAGCAAAGTGATGGTGAAGATGAGTATCAGTGTGAGAGAAGACTTGGTTAAGAAAAGATTTTGTTTTCTGGTCTTAGTTCCCTTTAGTTAAGGGGTTGTGAAAGAAAAAAAAATCCATCAGAGGTGAATTGGGGTTTTGTAGTCCAGATGCGTGAGAAGGTCATGTCAGAAACTTAAAGAATTCTGGTGCAAGGTGTTCCTGGTGCAGCTGGGAGAAAGGCAGAGCAGGCTTCTCTCATTCCTGCGGGGGCTGGCTCCGGCTGATGCCGTACGCTCACCAAACCTTACAGCAGGAGACGAGCTGAGTGCTGCTGACTCATGTCTGTTTATTCAGTGCTGCACCTAATTTCGTAGCTCCAAGGAGGATTCCAGTTTACTGCTTTCTCAGTGTTTCTGATATGTTTGCTTTGTGGGGAGAATAGGTAGAAGGAATCAGTGGAACAAAGAAGGTGGGGGGAAATGCTAGAAGGCACACTTCCTTAGGGAAGTGTACTCCAGTGAAATGCTTCTAGCTGATACCAGAAGCCCACCTGTATTAGTATTTCCCAAGTCTGCAAATGCATTAGATGTCTCTCCCAATTGGGTGAACTGACACATAATCAAAAATTTTGCCTTTCAAAGGAGCTGAGAGGTCCAATATCCACAGACATGATCCGCTCAGCTCTCAGCTGTGGAGTGGTTTATTGCTGGGCAGTCATGAAAGAACAGGGTAAGGAGGGTCTCACACAGTACCTTTCCTGAGCCCTCTTTTGTTTGTTTACTGAAATAGGACTGCCACCAATGGCTGTGCTGTTTGTGGACCTATTTACCTCACTTGCTCAGTAATGATAATTTCTGTCGGCATCTTCATCCATAACATCTGCCAGCGTGTTTCTCTGTAAAGCACAATGACTTTCCCAATTGTGGAATAAATTGTAGTTGGATTTGAGTGTGACCTTGACTAATATGGTTCAAGAAATAAATTTTCTGGATCATTGGATTCATATTCTTGTCATTTACAGGGTCAAGAATTTTTTGTCTGTGTATACAAGGAATGTTGGATTTGAATCAGGATACTGTAGATTATTAAAACTTCAGTATAAAAATGTATTGTTATCTTTTTGTATATGGCAGTGATGGGAGCAACTAGTCATGTGAAAGTAGGTTTGGCTAAATGAGGTGGGGATGATATATAAAGTGACTTGCAGTTTTGTGTAAAGTCTTTCTTGATGGCCAGAAAAGTTAAGATTTGGTTTTAAATGACAGCATATTTTAATTTGTGAGCCTTCTCTGTGTTTTGTGGTTTGAAACTAAACCCAAGGGATGTGATTGAGCTGACCAGAAGTAAGTTCTAAGAGGATCACTTCCTGGTGTGCTGTGTCTCTGTGGGAATAAAATAGGTGTGTTTCTCTGCAAGAAAATTTTAAAAGACAAAAAGAGAGTAATTAAGTGGTTAATCAAATTTAGATTAAAATATTATTAAATATCTCAGATACTGGGCACAAAATTCCTATTCTGCATCTAATAGGATTTAGTAGTCTAAGACTCAGGCAGCCTTTCATAATTGTCAGTATTTTTTTTTCAAGTATTATATAGACCTTCATTTTTCCACAGTGCACATTCCCCAATTTGACTGTTGAAGACCTGACCATTTTCCATATTTTTGTCATTCTGAGGTTTTTCATTGTAACTTTTTCCATATTTGCCAAAACTAGCAGTCTAGGCCCAAGTCACCCATACAAGAGTCACATCAGAGGGAATATGATTAATGAGGAAAAAAACCATAACTTCATATTTTTGGTAGACTAGAGAGTGTCTGATATTTCACAACATAGCTCATTTTGTCATGCTGGCAGGGAGAAACCATAAGAATGCTCAAGCAGGATGACTATAAAGTGGCAGAAATATATAGAAAACTCTGGCTTCTATAAATGGAAACTTGGGATCCAAACCCATAAGCCTACCTAAAATCTTCTTTGGATATGCAGGAGAACTAATGATGCAGTGTACCTACAATTGGCAATTAAAAAAAAACCCAAAAAGTCTAGTAAATTTGCCACTTGGCCTTATAATCTTTTACAATAAAGAAGTCCAGTCCAGTATTACAGCTCTTCCAGTGAAATTGGGTTCAAAGCACACCAGTGCTGTGCAAATACAGTCTCCTGAGAGATCCCCATGTTTAGTTAGCACTCTAGTCTAGCCTGTTTTTGCAG
The DNA here is from genome assembly GCA_013397915.1 of Daphoenositta chrysoptera. Taxonomy (NCBI): domain Eukaryota; kingdom Metazoa; phylum Chordata; class Aves; order Passeriformes; genus Daphoenositta; species Daphoenositta chrysoptera. Next base: position 173,082 of record VZRO01002166.1, on the reverse strand, counting down.
GAGTCCTCCAATTTTATCATTCAGGCATTTTTATGGCCTCATTGGAACAAATAAACAAACATCTGGAATCATGTGGTATATTTAATTAAAAACTTTTTGTTTGGCCAGAAATAGTAAAATCATGAAAAATTGCCTGTCCCCAAGCTCAGAAAGGCCAAATGATGAAGCTGTTGGCTACAGACAGTTTTACAATGTATTGAAATTCATAGATATGCACACCTGCTGCAAGTCCCCCCCTTTTTTTTTGATTCATGACCATTAATGAGTGTTTAGTGCACAGATTGTAGCCCTTGTTTAAACGGGAATTTACTGTTTTTAATAACATATAGAAACGTGTTGATATATTCCATACAGACTGTACTGTTATGTAGTACAGACAGGATGAAGCTTTATATTATTGGTTAAAAAAAAAAAAAGAAAGAAAAAAAATCTTCATGGTGCATGTTCCATTTGAATATTTTTTCACATGAGCATCTTTTAATTCCAGAGGCAGTAAATATCTGCCCCCCATGTTAAGGGTCTGTATAGCAAATGTTGGAAATGTGAACAATGGTGTTTCCTCAGTAAAATTAAATGTAAATTTTCATTTCTACATTTAACGTATATTTGGAGGAAAATTTCAAGAGACTCTTGCTTTTGCAGATAAAACTGCTTGATGTCATCTGAGATATTGCTGTATGCTCACAAAATATTTTACAGACCAGGATCATTATTTATGAAAGCTGATTTGTCTATTGGGCTGCTATCTATTTCAGATGCACAAATATAGACCTCTGAACATACGGGACACAGAATCTTATTTTTGAGTTTGTAAGTCTCAGTTTTTAAATAGCTGAGCCCTCTATTGAGAAAATGACATGCACACAGAAAGTAGTACTCCATCTGAATATTGTTCACTGTTCTTCATATATCTTGTGAATAAAATAATTTGGCCATTCCATTTGGAGGTGTGTTTCTCTGAGAATTTAGACTATTGAGCAGGATAGGATGGATGGAATACTTACGTGATTTTGGCCACTGCCCTTTAGTCGGTGTTACTGCCCTGAATGAAGAGGATGTGGGTGTCATCCAAAAAAAAACCACTGATTCCCACATAGTCAACATATGTAGAAGCCTGCTTTAAAAACTGGGGGAGGGAAGGAATTTCCTACACAGTCAGAAGGGCAGCCATCTGCATAGCAGCAGTGAAACTATTTTATCCCCTTGTGTGCTTGTTCTTTATAGTGTGCACATCTTGCTGTAATATCTCCGTGTCTTTCAACCTATGAACAGCCAAAAAGATGCAATGTATTTTGCATTTCGTTGTTCAGAGTGTGTGCTGTGCTAGAAGTGGGTGAAGGGTCCTTCCTTAAATTTGACTGCAGGAAAGAAAGGGGTAACTTTGTAGGATTTCATTGCATGATCTTTTGCAAGAAGAGAAAGCTGTCAACTTTTTACTGGATATGAATATCTGTATTCATGATCTAATGATATATTTACTGATCAAAGTTCCTTGCAGAGCTGTGAAAGCAAATGATAAGTAGGTTGATGGCTTCCCTTTTTTTCCTGTTTTGTGATATTTTTGTGGTCTGTTAATAAGCTCATTGCAAGAAAAGTAAATGATAGGAAGCCCCATGACATCCTTCACTAACTTTGTATGCCCTTAAGCAGAGAGATCACACCTGGGGAGAAGAAAGAGAGGAGATGGAGAGGTAAATAATAAATATAAACAAGTGCAATTGTTTTATATCCCTTTCCAAACAGAGGATGGCTGATGCCTTTTTTGTTGATATTCATTGTGTTACCTTTTACAGTCTGAGATATTTTGAAACTTGTTTCTATTTACACAGAATGAATTTCTTTAACTGTGTGATTGACAACACTGATATGTTTTGTATGACCCTTTTTGTCTATGACTCTAAAGTGCTTAGTAAACCTAGGCAGCCACCTGAAAGACCCCCCACCTGTGGCTGCATAAAACTGAAATAAAGAATGGAAAATAACCCATTGAGTATGCACTTTCCCACCCACTGAGAGCAAAATGCAATGTGGTGCAATTTTAGTACTTGCGTGCCACTGGGGAAAATAGGCTCCTAAAAATCACATAGTGAAGCATTGGAAAAATTCAGTGAATTTGTACTAAGCACTGTGTTATAAAACCTAAGGAACCGTAGGCTTTGCTTCTCAAGTGAAACAGATTTGTATTGCAGTTCTGTTAGAATGCCTCCAATTGCAATGATGATATTTAGCACAGTAGGCTGAAAAAATGTAAGGCTGGTGAATACGAGTCCTTTCATGAGAATGTGTACAGAGGGGGAGCAAGCAACCTTCTGATGTCTACTTAAAGACCAAACAAGACTGCAATCTCTGATTTGTTTTTTTACTTTTGCTCAGTATCAGACCATGTAGAGAGATGTGGAAAGAGCATATGGCTCAAGTTTTCTCTTTCAGAACGTTTTCTACTACTAGAAATGGCTTCTCACAGTTAATAGAGAACTAAATTAGTGTTCACGTCTTGCCTGAGAGGAGTTAGAATATGTGTGTACCAAAATTGCAGGGCTACCACTCCAGCGTGTGCATTTCCCCACAGTAACTTGGCTTCCCCTGCACCAAACACTGCAGCAGCAGCGACTGTAGGAGCTTTAGTCAGTTGTGCTGGGAAAAACTACATCTATCCCAGCTCTACCTTTTCCTCACAGGAGCAAGGCAACTTTTGGATGGCTTTTTTGCTGAGCTGTGAGTGGGAGCAGCCAGTCTTAACAGTAAATTTTGTTTCCATGAAATAAAAGGAGTGGGTTCACCAGAAATAATCCCTCGGGCCCCAGTGGAAGATATGGAATCTGTCTTAAAGCCAAGAGGTTGGCAAACAGCCCCCCCCAGACTCACCAAAGCAAATGCACCCTACCTGCCCCTCCCAAATCCATATAATTAATTAATTTTGCATATTGCGTCTGTCTTAAATGTATTGAATGATAAATTTCATGGGGAGAAAAAGAAAGCAACTTAGAATGAATAGATTAAATATAAGCTATTAAATCATTCGGAAGCAATTTGGTGCTGTCAAATGCCAGCCATTACTGATGTAAAGTACGTGGTATATCAAGAAAAAGAAATACCAGGTGAACTGACAGTAAGGTAAAAAGGAGATATGTAGACATCCACTCAGCTGATAATTGTGAATGTAAAGTTTACCTCAGCCCTGTAATCTGATGCTAGGTAACAATGGCAGTAGATATGTGGAGAATAGCTGAAGGAGTCCCTTTGCTGTTGTTTCCTATTCACTTTTGTTCCACTGTTAAAAAGTAATTCCTTTACCAAGGTGAGTTTAGTAATAAAGTGAAAGAGAAGCTGTCAGTTAAATTAATTTTTTTGTGTTGAAAAATCTGTTTGTTATAAAGGAGTATAATGGCTTTATTGAAAAGGGAATGAGACAAAATAGAACATCATGAGAATATTATAAGAAGAATTAGAACATCAGGAGATGCCACAAAGGAGAGTGAGTTTGACATTGTTAGTGTCTGTTAAATCTTTTATCCTGCCAACCCTTAATAAAAGTTTGTTTGGTTTTTTTCCTGCTCTCTGCATATTTAGGAAAGATAGCCTTTCAGATGAAATTTCTGGATGAAATGAACTAGTTAAAATCGTTTGCAAGATTTGGAGATGGCATTCATTTAGGGGATGTAGGACCCATAATTCAGGAATTCAGGCAGAAATTGTTCCCACAAGAAGCTAAAACACAGCCTGCCGTTTAGCAAATAAATAAAGAAAAAATGCAAAATCGTGGTGTGTTTTGCACAGTAAAAAGAAATTTCAAAGAGTTCTAGAAGTGACTTTGTCAGTGAGAATAAATGCCAGCTTGCTGTGGTCAGTATGGCACCTGGGAATGCACTGCGTGGAAGATGTGTGTAAGAAAAGGAATGATTCTTTCACAAGCAGGAATGCCCTTGTAACCTCAAATCGTCCATCCTGAATGGAGAGAGGATTTTCCTGACAGATTAATATTTAGGATCTAAAATAATTTTTTTTTGTAACCGTACCACCTAAGGGAGCTACAGTGTTTCGCCAGGAAAACAGAGTCTTACTCTGTCATTCTGTTTTTCACTAGCACAGGCAGGAAAGGGAAAGCATTGGTACTGCTGCTCTGAAGTTCTGTGGGCTGTTCAGCATTTGTTCTTATGTATGTAAGAGACCAAATGTAGAGCTATTCTGCAGCAATTTTAACTGAGTGTTAATAGGACCTTCTTCAGGAAGTGCTTTTAAATAAATAAAGGTGCAAGAGCAAGTTCTGTGAAGTTCAAACTACCTTTCATTGGAAGTACTTTTTAAGTAGGGTGATGGAGGAAAGAGTGACATGAAAAACAAAAGCCAAAATATGGATGTTTTTATGTTCTTTTAAATAAATGATGTAGCACATTCCTTACATGAAGTTTTTATTTGTTTTCTTATTGTTTTTCCTTCGTGGTTTTGAAAGAATTTTCTAAACTTCCAAAGCAAACTATTTAATACCAGTGTGTAGGTACTTTGAACTGCCATAATTTATGAATTTTGAGATAAATCTAATTTTTTTTTCAAATGCTATTATATTATTTCCTAATAAAAAAGGCATCTGACTCTTGTTTCTTTGTCCATTCCCAAATCTCATATACTTAATAGAAAAGATTTTTCAATCAGTCTAAAGAAGGGTTTCCCTGCTCTGTAGGTTAGAAATACTGTGTTGGAAGCAAATATGTTGGTACAAGAGGGGAATCTGTAGGTAATTTCTCCCCATGGCTGTAGCTAAACCTGCACAGATTATGGGGAGGAAATCCATACACATGCTGGACATCTCTATGCTTTAAAACAACTGCCTGCAGGTGTTTTAGCCATGCACATGTGGCTGGATATATGATGAGGCTTTTCAGATTTTCAGCCAAGTCTTCACTTGCAGGGTAATGAAATGTTGAGGGAGAGGGAAACAAGATACATATCCATGAGGAGGTTATGATGTCATATGTGGTGAGTTATTGCTGTTTTGATAGTTCTCATAAATTCCTTCTGAATCAATCGCTAAGCAGTACTTCTGTACTATTAATTTAAAATCTTGGGGAATGTGAGGTTGTGTGTGTGCACACGTGTAATATATGCTCTGTGTTAGTCAGCCGTTGTCTCTGAGCAGAGGAAAACACCTTCACCTACTCACTGAACTACAGCCATACTCATTATTAAGTTCAGGCATCTTGGGAGCAAATTTAGGTCAGTGTGGAAGGATCTAAAATTCACTTTCCTATAGGCAAAACACATCAACTGGGCACAGATTTATTGAGCGTCACAGTTAGACAGTATGTCAATTTGGTACCATGTCCAAAAGTGTAGCCCCAAGCAGCTTGAAAGTTTGTTGAGAGTAACAGGAGAGTAACTCAGAGAATTATTTCCTCAGAAGCGTGAACTTTACCTGTAGTGCCAAGTAACAGATACTACAATGCCTTTATACAAATATTGGTTTTGTGTATTTTGATCTCGTTTGCCAAGCTCTACGTGGTAACTGAATGAACAGAAGCATATGGGTGAATTCTATCCAAGACATATGCAAAGTTTCTGCTGCTCTTGTGGAATAGTTTAAATGTTTTGATTCATCATCATCAGTACTACTATTTTGGTGATTCTTGATTTGAAAATAGACTTGGAGTTGCTTAAGAATATCTTGATAAGATTTAACCTCTCTAATGAGAGCTTGATAGATAATATGTTTAAATTAGAAGGGGAAGGGGGGCAGTGTGAAATAGATCATGTTGTAATTTCAGTAATCACATGCACTGAAATATGTCATTGAAAAGATACTTAAGAATCTTAAACCTTAGGATGGCTGTCAGATTTCTTTTAGTCTATGAACAATGACAATCATAATTTGACGGTGAAATACGGTCAGAGCTTCTGTCTCCTTGACAATCACTCCAATATTTAGACAAAAAAGCACATTCTCACAGATTTCATTAGTCAACTTGTGCTTTTACCTTTTCCCTCATGGAACTCTAATACTCTGTGAGAAGCCTAGACAAGCAGAATTGACTGTTCTCTCTTATCAAAATGAAAGAAATTACATGTGAGTATGAAAAGCCAGAGGAACTTTAAGGTCAATCACACAGGTTGTTTGAATAACCCAGGAAATATTAGGGTTGCACTTAATGAGGTGGTGTGTGTTTTTGAGCCGTTATAAAACCTCCTCTAACTGACATGTTGCACAGTTGAATTAAGATTTTTAATTTAATTTTTTCATATGCTGTTGCCATGATGCTTAATACGTAACAAAAAACCAAAGTTTAACAACACTGGAAAAGGCTTGAAGGGTGGCTTTGGGTATCAAACCAGAGGGAATGAGGAGATTCTGATTAACAAAGCAATCTGTATTTATGAAGTATCTTTTATGTAGGTTGTCTCGGCGCAGTTACAATGCAGTAGTCTGTGGAGCTTGGCTAAGCAAGTGAATAAGCTTGAAAGAAAGGGAATTTTGAAAGCAGTGAAGGAAGAGAGCTTGATCTAATGTCATAAGGCAGGGAGCTTTAGAGCCTTGGGGCACAATTAACAAAGGGTCTGGCACCTGCCGTCTCCACTCTTTGTATTTGTTTAGAGAAAGATTTAGTAATTCTGCTCATGGTATGTGTTTCCTTTTCTCGATTTCAACCCACCGTGGCTCAGAATCTATCTGAATATTTGTGGTAATAACAAGTTATAGGCATCTTACTCAGGTGAATGTAATAGGCGAGGGTTATTTAGTGAAGTTCATGAGAGACTTGCCTTCTCTTTTGTCATCTTGAGTCCTCCCCACTCACCCCTTTTTTCCCCTGTTTAGCAGCAGAAAAGTGGTTCTAAGAGGTGAGAAAAAACCAAAGGATTTTATGCTGCTTTTAGAGCAGGATTATTGCAGGCCTTACCAAGTTTCATTTTATTTATATATTTTCATCTGTTATTGATGTAAATGGCATTCCTACTGAAAAGTCAGTGTTTCTAACTGAAACACAAGAAGAATTTTAATGAAATGTATGCTAATTTGGAGAAGAGTTGAGGACTACTATGTGTCCTTTACTGTCCCTGAGGATGATTTCTCTTTATGAATGTATAAATGGAAGCATTTTTCTCTTACAGTGGTATTGCCATCTTATTTGAGAATGCTGAAGTCTTTTATGGGCTTTTTGTCAAGCGTATGTGTAGCAAGAAATTATCCATGGCCTGATGCATTTACTTAATTAATGGACAAGATAGGCAGTGAATAAAAGATAAAAAAAATATATTGTTTTCCTTACTTTCATATTTGAGAAGGTGAGACAGAAAGCGCTGTGTACAGTGGTTTAGCCAAAATGTTCATGGCACTGTATGGTTTTAAGTATCTCATTTCTTCAACTGCAAATTTAATAACTAGAACTGCCCTTCCAATTAAAGTACCCGTGTCAGAGGCCTACATGCTTCCTAGATAATTTTAATGATATGTAATTTATCACCGCTATCCACAAAGCTTGTTTTCATGGTATCAGGGATTAGTTCTCCTATCTGGATCACTCTGACTTGTCCTTGTCACTTATCTTCTATTTTTGCAATCTATCAATATATTTGTATAATTTTTAAGTCTTCCCATAAAAAGAGCATAGTTAAGCTTGGCCAGAAATGCTGTATAGTCATTGAAGCTTACAGAGTTCAATAAAAATCCTGACGAATAAATCTCATTAACTACAAAATAAACAAAAGAAACAAGTGAGGGGGAATGTAGAGTGGCAAGTGAGAATTAACAGTGCTGGGTACTGGACATCATTAACTTCTTGAGCCTATCAAGGAGCCTTCAGTGCAGATAAACTACAATTTTCAAAGTAGCCTATAGAGGTTAGTTTCTTCTAAATCATACAGATCTTTCTAGGAGAATCTCATCTGTAGTGGATTGTTGGAGGAGTGTTTTGGTGGTATAAAATTTGCATTTTACTGAATTATTTTAATTTGCATGTAAGATACAGTGTCATTTAAAAGACTTAGCTTTCACTAATGGGTCCCTTTTTTGTAACAGTTTTTCCTTTTAGCAATTACAAACACAGTTTCAGGAAAGGAGCAATACCTTATCATTTTGCCTGTTCAAACCCACCTAGTCCTTTCTAAAGGTATTTTAAAGACAGTGATAGCAGCCCAGCTCAGCTTTAATGGGTGCATGATTAGTGAGCCAAGTGCTTTTTCATCGAGGCACAGGTTTTTTTTCTGTCCCATAAGCCCAAAAATTGAAATGATCTAAAATATAGTTTTCTGAGTAGTCCACAAAATTAAGTGTTATGTGATCGCTTCTGGTGCTGTCATTTCTTTGCTGAAACTGATGCTGTTGTGGCTGTAAACTACTATAGCATAACAGCTGTTTATCAAAATACTCATGACATTTTCTGTGACGGGAGAAATGGGCATACTTGTAATACTGTTTCCATGGAAAAAGATGCATGGGCTTAGATTTAGTCAAAATTATGGCATACTGTTCTAAACTTGACAGAACTAGTTCAGCACATAATCCATAATAAAATAGGAACTGTGGTATTTAAACACTAATTCAGTGCATATCAGTTTGTATGCAAAGACTCTGTTTGAGATATTGCAAAACAGGTTTTCTTAGTAAATGCTACCAAAGCTATGGCATGTATCCCAGTCCTGGGATATGAGTAAAGCCTTTCTCTGGGCTCCAAGCTGCGGTTCCATGGTTTGCTCTCTCTGCCCAGTATAACAAATAGTGGATGTTGCATGCATTTTTGATTGATGAGGTATTGAGGAGGATTTGGAAATCTGAAAACCCATATTATTATAAAGATTATGGAATAGTGGGAAATGGAGCCAGGAATGTACCTATAATTTAGGGTAAAGAGTAATAATGAGTGCCCATAAAAATAAATAACCATGATGTTAAATAGACTGCAGATCATTTGCACCTTGAGGCTTTTCTCAGATTTTGTGCCAGTAAAGAAATGTGGTAATAAGCCCTCATGTATTTAGGCAAAAGAGTTTCTTATGCATTAATTTTATTTAGGCAATTTGAATAATCCCAGAAATATTTAGGAGCATGAAGGGGGCAAGAGAAGGAAGATGAAGGCAGAAACATAAAAAATCTGCACTATTTGGAAGAAGTACTTTATGCTTGGATTATTCTTGATCATACTTTTTTTCCTATTGCTTCTGACTCTTTCGTGGCTGATCATGCTATTCTGAAGTCTGTTCTGAAGTTGTAATTATTTCAGTTCTGTTCATTGAGAAATCATATTTGATCACTCTAGACATGCAAAACGAAGCTGTGTGATTGCTGGCCGATTCTTATAACAATCTTGGAAGTTCTTTCCTAGTTTGTCCTCATCAGTCAAAAAGAAAAATACTTCATATCTTTATTCCTTTACAGACATGGTATTGCATGGAGATTCTAGAGCTAGACTGGAGGGTAGCTTTTCATATACCTGCAAGTGTAGGAGAAAGTGTAAGATGAGCTTTCATGGTTGAGAATTTAAAAGCTTCTTACTCGTTGCTTCTGCTTTATCACAGAAGATTTTTTTCAGATAAATACTACTACTCTGATGATTTTTAAAAAACATTTATGCATGTCAATATTTATTCACAGGCCATGCTGTAATCAGATTTGTTTATATTGTGATAATCAGCACTGGAACCATGGTTTGCAGCTTTCTTTCTTTTCATAACGTTTCGTAGAAATTGTTAGTTATGTGTTTAATATTGCAGATCAGTGATTTCCCTCTTATAGATAGTACAGATTCAGGCAGTTTGCAAATCACTTGGTTGTCATACTTTGTGTAAGAATTTTTTTGGAAATCTTTCCTCTCTGACTAAATTTATTGAGCTACAAGTACAAGAAATTTGGAAAGCAACACATTTTTAGTATAATGTTGTTAATTCAGTGAGAGGTGGAATGGTCAACAGCTTTCTCCATACTTCAAGTTCCCAAAGCAAAAAGGAAATTTATACTCTCCATTGAGATTTAAACTAGTTTATTTTCAGTCATTTATCTGAAAAGTTGATGCTCACCATAATAATTCATCAAATATTTTTTATGAAGTATATCTGGCAAAGCTTCCTGGCATCAGCCTTTGAAATTCTGAGTTCTTGCATCCTCTGGGAACAGAGAGACTCTCTCTTCTTATTGCACATCTGGAAGGAATGTTGTTGCCTTTTTGTTTCATCAGGGAGAGATTGTTAGGATAACAATTTAACCTCTCTAAACTGTTTACTAGTATCTTCAGATTTTTGAATATGAAAGAGGTAAAATGCTATGATTTATATATTATATTATATTATATTGCAGCTTTTAACTTTAAATAATGCAGTAATAATTATTTCATAAGAGTAACTATTGGTACTTTACTGAGCTTTCCTCTTTATCGAGCTTTACCCTCTCATGAGGAATGAGAGGGTAAATTCTGTTGATATACATATGTGATGTGTGTTAACTCTATTGTCTTATTTAATCTCACCAGGCACTCTGGTTAAACAAAACATGGATACCAACTTTTGTTGTATGTAGTCTTTTTTTATGATCTAGAAAGCACTTCAGGCAGAAAAAAAAAATAATTGTGAATTTACAGTTTTTTAGCAGTGAGATTCTATTAGGTAAAGTTTCCACCTAACATCCTAATATTCAATCCTACAGCTTGTCTGAATGTCAAGAAAAGCCTTATTTCCTAGTTACAAGAACAAAGTTATGAATGTTTGTGCTTAATTATCTAAATTCTTTGTTTCAATTGAAAAGATATTAATTCAGTTTACTTATGTAAACATCATTATTTGAAAGCCAATCCCTCTTATTGTGACTCATTTTTTATTTAATAGGAAAAATTACATTACTTACCCTAATTCAGCAAAACATCTGAACTGTCACCTAGATTCCATTATGTGCTTTTGTCTTTTGCTGAATATGGATGATTTTAAGCATATGCCTAAAAGACTTATTGAATGAGAGACTCTTGGAACAGGGGTTAATGCTGTTTGCAAGCTTTATGTTACTAAAAATCTAGAAAAGATTGAATTTGGTTTAATATTTCAATGAAAAATGGTATAAGGCAGAATGCCAACAGGAGATGCATTAATAATCCATAAACCTGTGGTAGCCAACTAATTTGGAACATTATAGGAAATCTTGGCTTTATGCTGCCAATATTTCTAACATGAGTTTCCATCAATAAGTGCAGGAAATACTAAACTGAGTTATTAATCTGCAAGGAAGAAACTAAAATTTAGAGAGAGATCTGATTTCTGTTCAGGAAGACCTTGTCTTCTAGGCATTAAATTTTAATCCAGTGTATTTAAAAAAATACAAAAAGGCTATATATTGTTACTCTGAATTCCTGTGGAATGTTTTCACATTACTAATTAGTGGCAAAATGTCAGCAATCTTCCATTAGAGAGAGTCTTTTTCCTTCCCTTTCTGCCACATCTCTCTATTCCTGACTGAAATCTTTTGCATAATGATTGAGTATGTATTTACTGTCATAACTAATGCTAAGTATCACGGTGAATCTATGTGCTGTATTACCAGGCTTCCTGGTTGCCTTGCAGTTTTCAGAAAACACTACTTTATTTGGTAGAAATTTCATCTGTGTGAAATCTTACTAGAAGCTTGCTGATAGGAAACATGGATTGGAGCAAAAATTGATAATTTTAAAAAAATGTTCCTATATAGTTTTATTGATTTTATCCTTGGGCTTCCATCTAGCCATAGCGAAGTTTTCTTTTAGTGGATTCTACAATGCTAATCTCTTTGGAATTTACTGATTGTCACACCCAAAGTAGATATTAAGTGTGACATTCCAGGAAGGATTATCACCTTCTATCACCCAGATAAGCAAGAGCTATGACTAGCACTTTTCTTTTCCAAGAAAGAACGGACAGATGATGCATTTGTAGTTTCAAGTCCTACTGCAACCATCACCACTGGAAAGCGAGGAGGAACTTTCTGTCAACATCTGCAGGCAGCAGAACAGAGACACCTCCAGGGTTGGGTTGTGCTCCTTCCAGCATTCATACAAGAAATTAATGGGAAAAATGTGGTTAAGGTTGATGTTTATTACTACTTGATCTGTATATTACTTGTCAAAGAAATAATATTCCCTCCCCTGCTTGATCTGAAATAGCAACATCTAAGGTAACGATACTGTGATATGTTCCACTGTGATTGTAGTAGTGCTTATTTCATGAAGCTTATAGAGTTTCATGGTTTCCAGCAGGGATACCCAAGCCATGCCTCCAGCTCCATGTGGCCTGCTAGACCAATTTGTCCATCCTCTGCTCTGTTTCTGGCCGCTCTCTTCGTCAGGAGCCGCTCCAGGGCTGGCATTGAGTATGCTGCAGCCCAGGATTGTTCTGGCAGTGACTGCCTGTTCCTGGCTAGTCTTTTTCCCATGAGTCCTTCATGAATGGGCAAAGACTTAGTTGTGTAAATGTGCTATAATGTTAACACTTAAAGTCTGGGCCTGCTGCTCACATCCAGATCAACTTACCATACTGTGAATGTGCTGCAGGTCTGCTCGCTCCACAGAACTCCATGAAGCTAGGGCTAACAGCTCCACAGAAAAGCTGGGTACTTAAGTACTCTTGATTCAGGAAGAGAATGAAAGCTGAACTTTCTAGGAGTGTATTTATTGTCCTCATTTGCCATTTTAAAAATGAAAATTCTAATGTAGTGTTTGAAGTTTTCAAAACCATTTAAGTTTTAATCATAGTAGAGCTTCGGACATTAAATGCAATAATATCAAGGTCAGCAGCGTTAAAAATGCAAATAATGAAGATTTAAAACAATCAAATCAATAAATGGTAAAAATTGAATTTGAAATAAAAAAAAATTGAAATTTATAAAAAACTTTGAGCTGTTCTCTTGTTACAGATTTTTTGCAAAAATTCCAAAATTATAATAAAAACATTTGAAGGGATCTTTATCAATCTTGAAAATACCCTGGGTATGTAAGAAATTTATCATACCAAGGCATCATTTGAAACAAGAGTTGCTCTTAACTTTTTTCTGGTGTTTCTACAGTATTATCACATTAAAAAAAAAAAAAATCTTTTAACCACCATTTGGGGTTTCACTTGGCTTTATGTTTTTGGTGTAGGGGAAAGATTAAAGTTGTTTCTCAGTTACAGTACAAATATTTACAGTAATTTGCTTTGGCTTTTATCTTCTTAAGGGTAAGAGTATTAAGATAAGGGTAACTTCAAATATGTCCTTCACATAGTAGCATAATACATAGTTGGCTGTTTTTTGCAATGCTCAGTACATCGTGAGAGGAAATTATGTTCATAGTGGATTTTAAGTTTGATAATAAACATAGATAAGTTTAAGTTTAGAACACTTAAGAAGTTAGTTATTCTCTTGGTTTGTTTTGTACTGAAAAGGCACTTGGTCCTCCAGCTACTGTGCTGATTTCTAATCCACCAAAAAAACTCTGGTGAAGAACTTCGAGGTCTTGCTGAAAGAAAAAGTGAAAATTAATCTTCAGCTCTCAATGCTGAGCTATTTGGTTGTGGAGGGTTTCTTTATTGTTTCTTTTGTTGGGGTTTTTGTGAGTTTTGCTGCCATT
>VZRO01002166.1:95486-159470 GCA_013397915.1 Daphoenositta chrysoptera | reverse complement strand
TCAGGGATTTTTTTGGTCTAAACTATTAACATAGTTCTGCTGTGCAGTTTATTCTGTCATTCATTCCTCAGGATTTTTAGAGAACTGCTAGAGGGGTTGATGGAAGACAAAGTGATCAAATATTCGTAAAAGACTTACAGTGTAACTTGTTAGCTGCAAATATGAAAAAAAAATCAAGTTCTATATTTTGCTAATAATTTTAACCTCTTGCAAGTAATGATGCCTATAAAATATGCAATGTATTGAGCATTTCATAAAATATTCAAAAGTCTACCTGAAAGTCTAACATAGTGTCCTGGTTTTGGCTGTAATAGAGTTAATTTTCTTCCTAGTAGCTGGTTAAGTGCTTTGTTTTTGTTTTAGTATGAGAATAATGTTGATACCACACTCATATTTTAGTTGTTGCTTAGTGGTGCTGACCCTAAGTCAAGGAGTTTTCGGTTTCCCCCGCTCTGCCAGTGAGGAGGTGCAGAAGAAGCTGGGAGAGAGCACAGCCAGGACAGCTGAGCTGAACCTGGCCAAAGGGATGTTCCAGACCATGGAATGTCCTGCTTGGTGTAGAAACAGGGAAGAAGTTGGCAGGGAGGGGCTGACCACTGCTGGGGGACTGGCTGCTTATTGGTCCAGAGGTTTTATTCCTCTCTTCTTTTCATTATTATTAATATATCTGACTTTATTTCAATTACTAAACTCTTGTTATCTCAACCCATGAGTTTTTCCTTTATTTTTCCCAGATTCTCCTCCCCATTGCACAAAGGGAGGGAGGGAGTGGCTGTGTGGTACTTATTTCTGGCTGGGGTTAAACAGCAACATGTAGTGTGGATACTAAAAGTTAGACTGGGTTCTGAAGCAAATGAAATAGCTCAAGTCTTTACAGAAAGATAAAAATGTAAATTTTATAAAAGAGCATCAATACAAACATTGATCTCTTGTCTATATTCTAGTAATTGCTGAGGAAAATGTGTCGTGCCATTAAGATTACAGCTTTCACAGGCATGCTGTAATCACTGAAATAGGGTAATGACTTAATCTCCCTAAGGAGTTATCCCATTGTAGTTTACTGAGAGATGTTAGGTATTTACCCACATGGCATACACCATGAAATTCAAACTGAGGAATGAAAGAGGTGTGATTCAATTCTCTACAACTTTCTGCTGGATGCAATTCCCAAAACAAAGCTGGTAGTAAGATAACTTCAGTCAATTTGTGATATTATGTGCTTCCTGCTTAGAATGCTTGGATATCATTTGGATGAGCGATAACTGAGTATGAAGTGCATACTGAATTCTTAACTTGGATCCAAAGGAAAAGTAGAAATAAATGATGGGAACATGAGTGGATCATCTTGTGAAATCCCAGATGCTGCCTAAATCTTCTGCTCTCTTGTCCATATCCCTATTTCAATATTTGTGAATGTTAAAATAGTGAAAATGGCACTTTTTAGTTACGGACCCTCTAGATTTGCCCCAAAACCTCTTGTCTTGATGGCATTTGCTTACTCGGGTCCTGTAGCTCTGCTTCTCTCTTTGTCTCTGCCAAACCCCATGCTAATTCTATCTTTTATCACTTGGCATCGTAATCCTTAATGAAAGATTTGAGTGCTAGGAGCCTCTTATGATATTTTGTTGATTATGGGAAACATTATTTGTGAGGACATAGGAGTACTAAACAGGCTAAAAAGAATATTGAAAGAAATGTAAGCTACATTTTTAGGAAAAAATGAATGATGCAAATAGAGTCACAGAGACCACCCTACAAAGTGCATGTTTGTGTCACGACAGCCACTGATATATGCGAGAGTAAATAGGAAAATTAAAAGTTTATGATATGATAAGACAGGAAAATAAAAGCATATGGGTTGGAGACTGGACATATGTAACCCTTGCTTTGCCATCTCTAGATGGAGATCGAAATGTTGTAATAACTGGAGTAACTTATTTGAAGAGTAGCTGTAGCCTGTCAGGAGTTCAATATACGCTAATGAAAATGGTCAGATGTCTAGGAAAATTGCCTTTGCACAAATCGAAGAGTTAAGTAAAAGATACTTGTTTTGTCTCTGCTAAGTAACAAGAAGAGCATGGGTTGGATGGGAGGCAGTGCATCTGTGAATAATTAAGTACTGTATATATGAGCAGGAGAACAGAAAAATCATCCACATCTTTCAGTACTGATGAATAGCTGAACAGTAGAATGGAATCAGAAAAATAAAACTGATATCCAAAAACAGATGGGGAGTAAGGGAAAAAGAAAATAAAGCAGAGCCTACCGGACAGAACTCTTGAAGAAAGGTGAAAATAATGTGTATCACTGGCCAAAAAGGAGTATGTAACTGTCTAATGAAAGGAGACAGAATTATCACTGGGATGGTTGTCTATAGTATGTAAAATGAGGAAATGGAAAGAAATTGAGTGATGTAAAGGCAGAAGTTGAGTACTGGGAAAAACTGCAATGTTATTACCCAGAGAAAAGCCTTCAAATTTGGTTACTAGTGCTTTACATTGAAATCGACTTCAGCCGTCAGAGGTCAATAAGTAAGAAGAGGGAATTCAGAGCTGACCGTATAAATGCCTGAGACATTACAGAGAGATTTGAGAAATTACTTATAGTAGCTATCTTTGGCTAAACAGTGAAAAGAAACAGGAATACCTTTCCCAATCCATAGAAATGCAATAAATGTTGGTGAAAATGTTGAAAGATGGAAGTTTTTTTCACCTTTGCTGTAACTTACCAAACCTTTACCAACTTATTTTTAATTTTTGTCTTTTAAAAAATTTTAATTGAAAGTTCCCTCTGGTTCTTCAAGGTGGATTTGGCGTTTTTAGATATCATCAATTGGTGTAAATAGAAGCTTCAGTGTTTTCCCTCTTCTATATTAGAAATATTTGCATGAAATAGTAATACAAATTCTATACCAAAGCTTATTTTTGTACCTTTGGGAAAGGATGGAAGTTTTATACTCGGTTAAGGTAAAGTTTGTATGGCTTTTTTTTTCTGCATAGAATTAGAGTTCTTTTTATTCCTCATCAGTGTCTTAAAGTATCTGAAGGGAGGGTTTTCTATCCTTAATAACCATGACACACTGACAAAATATGAATTGAGTTACCAAAGGATATCGCAATTTCTGTCTTGCCTATTTCAAGCTTTCTGCTTTGTCTGGACGAAGATGGAAATATAGAGATTAAAAAGAAACTTAAAAAAACCCCTCAAAATCAAATTCCAACCAAAACCAAACAGCAAAAAACATGCTCCAAAGGCGTCTTTGGAAAACTCAGGACTTCTAGTTGCACATCCACAAACTGGTCTAAAGCTGTATATCTGGTAAAATGTAGTAAAACATTTTTTTAAAATGTCTTTTTCTATATTTTGGACATCTGAGTTCTATTCTGCTGTTGCCAGTGTGTTTTCAGTTGTGCCAAAACTATGTTTCCTATGTAACATCAAAACGAAGACATTTATCATTAAGATTTATCATGGGACAGCCAGCCAGATGGTTTGGTATTTTAAAGGTGATCTGTTTGGGTCTTGTTTAGCTCATGTGATCTTCCAGTTATAGAAAACTCTATCAGCTGCTCACTGTCAAGGTTTTTCTTTTTCCTTCTCTGTTTTAGTAATGCAAAAAACATTAATACAATAGTCAATGTGGCATAGATTGCCATTTTAGAAAGGAAACCAAGTCATATGCAATTCTACTGATTGCATTCCAATTATAATGTGACCTCCTGTTGCTTTGCATTGAAGCAGCATTCATTTCAGACACATGCTGATAAACAACATGCACAATAAATGACCCTTTAGTAGGGGTAATTGCAAGACTCAAGTTTGGAATTTTTGCTCATACCAAAGGCATTTCTTTTGCCAAGTCTGCAGCATTAGGCCAGAAGGAATGCATTTCATTATACAGAGACCAGACTTACTGGGAACAGAGCCTTGTGAGCTTTGAAATGTTTTCATTCAAACTATATTCAGATTTCAAGCCATTAACGATTATGATATAGACTAGCCAGTGTAAGGCACTGAGGAGACAAATGAAAGTCTGTACTCCTCTCTATTTTCTTACTAAAGTTAGAAGAATCTTTAGCTGTTTGTGTGTTTTGGTTCTTACTGCCAATGAAAATGAGAATGCTTATTTGACCCTGAGTTGTAAATCAGTCTGGAAATATGAAGAGAAGACTGTTTCCCATGAAATGTCTAATACTTCCTGGTGCTTGTGAAAGTGGAAGTATCCTGCCAGTATCTTTGCCTAGATCATTTTGGTACTTTGGATTCTGGTCATTGCATGACTTAACAGTGCAGAGACAAAAGGAGAAACAGGTATTTCTTCCCTTGCATCTGAATTGCTTAAGGGAATTCTCAGAGTTTATGTAGGATGTGAAAGGGAACCAAGGCAAGGTTTACAACAGGTAATACCTTTTATTAGAGCAAATGATGTTTAAACTCTTTAGGTCTGTTGAGCCACAAAACTTATCTGTTTGATCACCTGACAAAAATGAATAAAACAGACAAGGGCTGGGAGGAACAGCAAGCCTGAAGAAGGGCATATCTGGCCCAAAGCTTGTCCATGTCGTTCTTCTCTGTTAGTTACTCTAATGAAAGGTATTACTGTTAGTTACTCTAATGAAAGGTATTACCTCCTGCTGCAAATGGTATTTGGCCTAGAGCCTTACACTTGCCTCCACAACCACACTACTGCTTGAACAGGCAATGGTGACATGTAAGTGAAAAACTAAATCTGACTCTTTCTCCCTGCTTCTCTTTCTGCCCTTAATTTTACCTGATTCATTGTTCCCTAAAATTCTATTCTTATTCTGGTGTGCTCAATACTCTGATGTATGCAATTTATCAGCCTTGCAGTATCTCCCATACACACTTCACAGTGAAAATGGGACTGTTGGCTGGGGTGGCTCTTTGTATACAATGGTCTAGACTAGAAATTAAGGAAAGTATGAAGTCCCAAATGGTGTCTAAACTGAGATGTATGTGGCCTTAAGGTATTCCTTCATTTTTTATATCCAACAATTGGATTATAGAATCTTGATAAATGGCATCAGACAATGAAAATAATCTGGCAGCAGACAAATTTCTGGTGTCTTTTTGGGTGATACTGAATTTTCCTTTTTATTTTTTGCATTGTTTGCCTTCAGAATTGAGACTATATATTTCAATTAAAACCAGTATCATTTTTACTAAAAATTAATGAAAGGGTCATGGTAAAGAGGTTAGGTTAATGGATCTGTTAATATAAATGGTTACTGGGAATATGGAAAGTGAGTGTTAGAACTTCTCTTTTTCCTGACGCCACCTCTGCTTGGAAAAGAAATCAACAGCAGATTGATACATTCTGCAGTTGTCACTCTTCACTCAGAATATCCAGTCTTGGTTACCATTGATGATAGGTAAAGACAGTCATATATTTTACACCCAAAACACCTGAGTAGTAGCCCTTCCAACTTCATGTCTCATGCTTTGTGAAGTAGCTGAAGTCCATGGGATTTTTTCCTGCTCACTCTTGCATTTGTTGGTTCTTTCTCGGTTGGAAGCTTTTGCCGTGCAAGTTTTAACTGCATTCAGGTTAGGGTTTATGTTTGTACTGGTCCTATCAATTTCATTCTCTTTTAAAAGTAGGTCACCTCTCATTAGAATACTGAGTTTCAAATCATTAAATGTTTTCATTTCAACATCTCTTTTTGATAGTATTTGTCCAGTTTCAGCTCTACAGTCTTCAAAATTATTTGCTCCCCCAAGTCTCACTTTTTCTTTTTTCTGATTTCAAAAGAAATTTGTCATGTGAATTGATTCTCAACTTGCCTATGAGACTGCAAAATTGCACACAATCTTAGACTGTATTATACAGTCACTGGAAATTAAATCGGTTTCTAATCAAAATTACTTCATAGCTCTGCAAACTGCTTAGGCCTTCTTATAAATTCTGTGGTCTTGGGGAGTAAAGTTAGACTGTTTGTAAAATCTGTTGCTAGATCAGAACCAGTATGAGACTGATTATTCAGAAAAAATGTGTATTCCCTTTTTTGGAACAAACATGGAAGAAACGATAATGCATTTCTGTAGGTAGACTCTGTATCTTTTAATAAGTCAGAACATCCTTTCAGCCTTACTATTCAAGGACCAATTTTTTTTTTACTCAGAAGAGTAATTTTATTGACACTTTAATACTGTTCATGTGTGTTAAATCTCATTGGCTACCTCTTGTCTATCAATTCTGTTTTAGTAGGAGATCTTTCTTTTAGCTGTAATCTTAGAATTGCAGAATATCCTGACTAGGAAGGGACCCATCAAGATCATCAAGTCCAATGCCTGGCCCTGCGAGGACAGCCCAAGAGTCACACCATGTGCCTGAGAGCATTGTCCAAACACTGCCTGAACTCTGCCAGGCTGGTGCTGTGACCACTGCCCTGGGGAGCTGTTCCAGTGCCCGACCACCCTCTGGGGGAAGAACCTTCTTGTGGCGGTCGTATATCAGAGCAAGGATGCAGCAATGCCTCCTGCAACATACATTACAAGTGAATTGGGCATGCAAATAGTGATTAGGAATATGATGATGATTTCAGGTGTATATGTATCTAGTATTTTTTAAGAAAGTATCGAGTAATATTTTATTTCCAGGGGTCTCTTCATTAGTCCTTTGTGGCAGCTTGTATCAGTATGTGTGTGTATAAATAAAAGAAAAACAAAAAGTAAGTTAGAAGAAATGGAAAACTAATGATTCAAGAAATCACATAGCATCAGATAATTCTATTTTGAAATCATAGCAGTAGCACCCAGAGGCATAAACTCCCCAAATTGTTAGTAAAAAGCCCCTCTGATATATCCAGTGATACAGAAGCCTGAAGGCATTCTTTATTAGTGCCTAATGTTTCCTGAAAGAAACATTTTGCAGACATTAAAATATATATTCTTGTTTAATTTTATAATCCGGTTTGTTTGACACTTATTTACTGATGCTTCATCTTACTACTTGGCTTTAATGTTTGGCATTATCTTTACAGCTTTACAGCTGTGAGTATTTCAGGATTCTCTAACAGATTGGTACCTGTACTTGAAGCAAAATATTTTTATCCTGTCTTAAAGACTATCTTTTACTTTCAGCTTTCCACACACCTTTTTTAACTACCTCTTTCCTAGGCTATGTGGCTCTCAGTGGAGCAAAGGGAATGCCAGAGGAGCCCGTATCCACATTTCTCAGCCAAGCCTCTAATATTTGCAGTGGGATTTGTCTTCAGCTGTAGTCCCATGATGGAAAGGTGGATTATTTATGTTTTGACAAATTATTCCTTCTGTGCCTTTTCAGCCTTTTACCTGCTGTTGCATTTATCCAGAAATATGTAATCTAAGATGGTTGTTTAGAAATGCAATTGGTCATAGGAGTCCTACACTCACAACATTCTGTTCATCACCAAGAGTTGAAGAAAAAAGTTAAATGGACAGACATTACTAAACTCTTCCTTTGAAGAATCAGCTGTTGCTTTTGATGAATTTGGCCCTCTTCTAGCTTTGCCCAAAATAAGAGTCCTAAGTGTAAGCTCTCTGTAGAGGAAAAGTGTCTTCAGAAGTGATATTTGAGCATAAGCACAGTATTCTGGCAGGCTGGACCAAGGGTTGGGATCGCACATTTCAGAAAAGTTTTCTTTTGGCTAGGCTAAACTATGCCAAAAAAAATGTCGTTGGGAAAGCATCAATGTGCAGGTCTGTCTTTCTCCTCACAGTAAAATCTTCATCAAAGGGAGAATTATGTACCACTTTTTCTTGAAAAGGACAGAATTTATTGCCCTGAGATTGAATATGTGAGCATGTCTGGCAGCAAGGGAAGAAAGGAGGAGCTGCAGGAGAGTGAATACTAAGGTTTCAGAAATTGGCATGAGTTCCTCTTTGTTTCCCATCTGGTTTAAAATGAAGACATCTTTGAACACAATAGAAATATTCTCACCTAGCTTTTTACTCTTTCAAATTACATCAGTTCATTGAAGTGAATTTCAATTACATGCTCACTCGCCCTTGCCCTTTGGAAGATTGAGGGATAAATGATTGTATTGTGATAAAGGTTCTGAAAATGAAGTTGATCCTGACAGAGAAGCACAATGCAACTTTTGTATGGAAAAATCAGGGTAAAGTATCATTTTAATTTAAGAGGACAACTCACTTCAGTTTAAGAATTTGATTGGCTGATGATTTTTGACAAGCAATGTCACTTCAAGAAGATTCAGATGAATGAATTCCAGAGCTCAAATCTAACAGCTGACTCCAAAATGCTGTAACTTTGTGTAGTAATGGATTATTTTGAACCGGAGGGGGAAAAAAATATTGAAATGGCATGTAATTATGTGGTTAACCTTAGCACTTATGTTTTCTCTGTCTTTGCAAAGCCAGTAATTTAACAAGGTAATAAGAACAGCCAAAAGCCTCAGAGTTTCCTTTTTTCATCCTTGTAAAAACCCATCTGAATAATGATGGAATTCGATAAATTACAAAATAAAATGTCAAGCTAGTACATTCAGTTTACAGTCTTGTGTTATTTAGAAAATGGATTGCACTTAAAAACTCCTGACTATATGGGCAAAGGAAATATTGTTGGATAGTTCAGCATAACTTCATATTTGTTTCTATTCATTGGCTGTATTGAAAAGGAGCAAGTATCCTTATATTTTTGCAACTGGAGGCTGGAGAGGTAGGACAAAGCAATTGGATTCCTAGCACAAATCCTTTGAAATGCTGCAGTAATTCTGTGTGTCAGTCTTGGGGCCTGAGTATGTACTTTATGCATACTTTTATGTGGCACCTGTTCATTCAAGCTTTAAATTTGTATAGGAAAGTTTTTATGCTTGGATGTGGAAAAGTATGATAAATGCTTCTCTTGGTCTCTACTCCTCTTTAAATTTGACTTTGAATCTGTTGTGGTCAGGCTGTGACAGGGTAAGTAGGTGTATTTTACAACAGTCTGAGGACTAATCCAGAGGCAATCTACATCTCCAGATTTTGGCAACAGAGTGTGGCATCAGTTTCATTCCCAATATTTTCTTTTGTACTGTTTGATTATTCACTTTTAATATCATGTGCTTTTCTTTCTCTATCTTTATTTGAATTTTATTATGGTTTCCTACCAGTTTGTATAAGGCAAACCCATGAAATAGGCACGTGGTCCCCTGAAGCCATGACAAAAGGCATCATTAGAGTCGAAATCCTAAAAGGTTGACAATATTTGCTGGACAAATTTTTAATAGACTATAGGTCACTAAAAAATGTTTCTATTTGTTATTTATTTCTTATGGCTTTTGGGTTTCCTACCCTTTTCCCAAAACATTATATCCTCATTTAACATTCTCTCTAACGAGCTGTGACTTGGGAAATTGTTTAAAGGGAAAAGTTATTGCCAGAAGGGTTCCAAAAATACAAACTGGTGAAACTATTTGAAATAATCATTGTAGCTTGAAGCTTAAGTTTTCCCTCTAAAGTGATTTTGCACAGGAATCTGCTGTCTGAAGTCAATGAGGAGATTCACTACTGACCTTATTGATTAGTCAATTGGTCTGTGTTTTTACAGAGTGGGGCTTGCAAAAATGCATTTGTTACTCTATCTAGTATTACCAAAATTAATAAAATGTTCTATGTGATTTATTTGCAACATGTTCTTAAAAAGCTACTATTGTCATTACTGATTAATATACCAAATTTTCTTCTAGAAAAATTATTTAGATTCAAGCTCTAGGTTAGACTTGTGCTGGTGTTGGGCCTGCAACAGCAACATGTCAGACACCCCCAGTTCCCCCTCCCTACCACTCCATGTTAGTCACTTTTCCCTTTGGAATTCTGCATTTCCAGAGATATGTGCAGCTGGCAGGCAAGTTGTAGGTAAGATTTGGCTGAAAACTGTTTCCAACAAATAACTGCTCTTACTGGAAACCGTGTTTTTCACAATGATGGTTTTAATATCTGTGTGTGTGTTTAATGGGGTGGATAAGGAGAGTGGGGTAGACCAAAATGTAGGTGAAGGTATGTTGGTACAGTGCCACATGGAAATTGTAATTTGGTTCCCTCATGTTCTCATTCTCTTTGATGATCTATGAATCTCAGATGGACTGAAATCTATTTTATAGACAGATTTCTCTCCTTTGCAAGTCAGTACTTTGTCAATAATGTAACATAGTACCTTTTCAATTAATTTGCAATGAAAAACAATTAAGCAGCCTGGGAAATTTCTAAAATTCTTTAAACCAATACTAAAAATAATTTTTTAAATAGTGAGAAAAAAAGTTATTGTTTATTTATTTTCAACTTTTGCTTTAGTGTGTCTCCCTCTTTTTACCAAATTTAACTCAAAGGCACTCATTCATGCAACACTTTAATATCAGTAAACCACTATTTTGCTACCAAAGGAGTTTTGTTTGTTTGTTTTGTTTGGTATGGAGCACTAGATCCATGTGACACTTAGAAAAATTACTTTTATAGAAAAGGAACACTGGGAAATGTATTGTAAAAACAAACTCTGCCTCAATCACGTCTTAGATTGTTTTACGTATTGAAAAGGAGGGTCAGAAGACCATCCATTTTATTTTTTTTTTCTTTTCTACTTTGCCAGTAAATCGTTTGTTTTGTACTTACGGTGTGTTGGTAGCCAGTATTACAGAAAAGTCTCATGTCAAATGCCCCATTTTACTGTCATCAAATTTTACATCTTACATTGGAGAGTAGCTGGTAATTTCTCTAGAGCTAAACGCTGATTTTAATCTAAATGAGAAGTTTAGAGAGTATCCAATATTCTCTAGCTAAATTTTGAATACATTTTTGTATTTTGCATGTTCAGCTTAATGAGATTATTTATTTCTTTTCTTCTGCTGTAAATTAATTTGCAAGTTTTTTTATAACTGGAATAGACTAATCTGTTCTCTGCCTGAATAGTATTCACAGTTTATTTCTTCATGACATGTTCTTTTCAACTTCCAAAACTGCCTTCTAAAGGTTGTGTTACCAGAAGAACATGATGAAGTCTTTGTTGCATGTTTCATAAAGTATTCAGAACTGAATATTTAATTCACTAACAGTATTTTATATTATCTAATATAAGTGCTAAAAATCCATGGAAGCAACCGTCTTTTTTTACTTTGTTATTTATTTTACTTTAGCAGCTTCCTGTTCCTTTAAATTTCTTTCAGGTCATCCCCTTATTATTGGTTCTTTGTCCTCGAGACTGGATGTACAATATCAGGATCTCATTTTTCCTTTTGGCTACCACTATTAATTGTCATTCATTTTTTGTGTTTCCTGGAGAGTGTCCCAGTTCCATCTCTCCTATGATTGATATTATCAATGTCATGTTGTCCACATTTATTGCCACTAGGAGGAAAGCACCTAGCCATGTGTACCTCATGTTTTGTTACTTGAATTAGGTGCCTTGCAATCCAAACCTCTGAAATCTATTGAGCTGATACCATGTGCCTGGCCCAGTTAGTTTCAAAGCAATTTTGGCAATAAAAATGTTTTGTGGTTTTGGGCATGACATTAACATTTGTTTTCCCTTAGTTCTTGTTCCATTTCCTTGATAAAAAGTCTTTGATGCCCAAGGGGGTGACCTTTTACTTCATATTTCCATAAACTGAGTATTCACGTAGTTGCTAAAGAAATTACATGTGTAGATCGGCTGTTCACAGTCTGCATTTGGTCTCTGTGCTTTGGCTGAGTTTTGGTGGCCCAGGTTTCCCTGCATCCATGTCATTCGTATCTCATACCAGAAGCTTGTAGGACATTGGGAAAGTTTAAATTAACAACTCACTTTGAGGCAGAATTTTCCAGCTGTCAGAAGACATTTTTCTTCTTTTTCCGAGTTTCATGGCTCACTACCTGTCTGCTTTCTCATCAGCTGAATAACTGCCAGTCTGATGGTTACTGATAATATGATTCTGGGGTGCATTTGTTTTTCCCTCTTCTGGGTCCTGATTACTTCACTATCTCCTTAGTGCTGCTGGAACTTAGACTCAGCAAAAGATGCTTTTAACCCTAAATATTATTCCTGGAAAGAGGCAGGGCCTAACATCTCTCCATCTGTATCTGCAGTCATCTCCCAAGGAGTTTTTTATACCCCTTGGTGGAAACAGAGGTTAACACTTAAATCAAATTCTTTGTAAAATCCCACACTGTAAAATCTTAAATAGAAAATCAAATTCACTTTCTAAATGCTACTTAACTCCAGACAGGATTCTTTCAGAAGCAAAGCACAATAGATGGACATAGCAAGATTATAAACTTCTAAAAAATATGGGTAGACTAAGCTATTGTTGAAAGGACAGCATAATATCTGACACACCATGGTTTTTAAAATTTACATTTTGAAAATAAGAAGAAATATTTTCAGGAGGATAGTTGTAAGTGCAGTGCAATTTTTTTTTTTTCTTTTCTTTCCTTCCAGTAGGGTAGCCTGTGAATTTGTTATTATGAAATAGCTTTTTTTTTTTTTTTACAGGAGACCAATTTCAGTAAAATAGATAACTGAAAGCATCTACGTGTGAGGTTGTAGTCTGGCAATATCATTAAAGCTAAATTTCTGCCTATTTGGAATCTCACTGGTGCAATGGTACACTGTCTTGCTGGGAGCAAGGGAGTTAGTTGGAGCTGGGATCCATTAGTTGGGATGGCTCCTCTACAAACAGGGAAAATGCAGAACCTTGTGCAGCATGATTTGCCATAGAATCATTATGTCATATTGATTAGTGTTTTTATAAAATGAGAAATGTTCCCCATCAGAAGTATACAATATAATTTATTCTGGGGCACCAGCATGACATATTTGCAATTCTACAACTATTCTAAGAATAAAATTTGCGTTTCCTACCTGAAAGGTAGATGTGAATAAAACTTGGCAAAAAGTTCAGAAGAAATGCAAAAAATAAATTTATGAATAAATATATAAAATCACCACAAAGACCCAACAGAACCACAAGAAAACCCCTAAACAAGCCTTGGTTCAGTGTATAGTGCAGTAATTTATATTGTTTGTTTATATAAAGGCACAACATATGCTTTGTTTCTTGCCTGTTTTCCCTTTTAATGTAAGGGAATGGCCAGTAAAGAATTGGGAGATGCATTTTGTGCCAGTCATCCCAGAGCAGAGGGGGATGGTACCTCAGTGCCAAGTGACAGAGGATTAGTAGGCATTGCATAGAGTAGAAAGGTACATTGAGGAAAGGAGGTTGCTACAGGGGAAAGCAAAATGAAAATTTATTTCTACTGAAAAATGAGAGGCTAATATACTTTATTTAGAATTTTAATGGAGGCTTGCACACTTTTGGAAACGTAGAAAATAGTGTAGCAGTATATATTAGCTGTGTTCAAATTTTGGACTATCAGTTTGCCATGTGCACGTGTATATTTATAGATACACTTTTGGGAACTGATGGAAGGACAGGGAAAATGCGAATTAAGTCTCACAAATAAAAAGGACTGCATTATTATAGATGAGCCTTTGGTTTCTTCAAGAGTTAAGTACTTCCAAATGGAAACAGTTGAATTCAGAAATTCTCATTGCTTGCTTGCTTATGAGAAGTGCATGAATATAATCTGTATAAAACATTAAACAATAAAAGTAATAGTCTCTAAGGGAAAGGGAATTATTTTCTTTTGAAACCATGATGTCATGGTCTTACCTCACCTTTAGTTTCAGCCAAGCAAATAATGTGTACTGAGCTCTCTATCATGTACCATTATAATTAGCTCTGTCAGGTCTTAGCCCTGCAACCCTCATGCAGATAATATGATAATATGTCTTCATAACCAAGTGACCTTACATGCACAATATTTCTCCCCTTATGAAGATTGCATGTCAATAAAGTAATTGAGTCTCAGAGGCTGCAGCGAGTGAAGATTTAGATGATTGGACTTTCAGGGCAGTGATGTATGACTGTTATTATTCTACTTGTCAGAGAGCTGCGTACAAGCAAGGATGGTCAGAAGATGACAGGGATGAAAGGTTGTGTTTCATTTAAAAAAATATTGCTGTTAATCACCACTCTATTCTTTTCTAAGTCATGGAGGAAAGAAACTCCTTTTTCATTTTAGCTCTGGTTAAGAATTTCAACCTTCACATGTAGTGGGCCTTCAGAGCCCAGTTATCCAGCTTCATTATTGCTTAATTAGAGAAATAAATTATTATTTCAGTTCATAAAATACAGCAAAAAGCTAGGCACTGAGACCACCTGTAAACTTTTATCATATCGTTTTAAATTAACATTAAATGCATCATGCTAAGATTTAAATAACATTTTACCTACATATTTAAATAATTATAACAAGTGCTATGAAGCTGGTACAAAATCAAACCATACTGAATTCAACTATTTTTGCCTGTACTAATTTGTTTGGACAGTTGCAGTGCTTGAAACATTTATATTTCCATACTTTGTAAAAGCAAATATTTTTTTTCCCTCACCAAGCTGTTTTGTAGCTGTAAATTTATCTTATGATATCATAACAGCTGGAAACTTGTAGCTTGACAAGGTTTTGTTTCATATTTAAACAGCTCAGAAATTATGTTTGAAACATAGTATATTTCTCTCTGTGAGACTTTTCTCATTTTGTTGCACATTATCTTGGAAGTATCTGCAATATATTATAAAACAGATTATTTATGCAATCCTTTAGTTAATAATTCCTAATGATTTATATATGTAGCAGATCTTTCTTATATACATTAAAAAAAGACCAAAACTAGGCCAAAATAGTATTTACTGGCAAGTGCTATATAATGGAATACGGATGTAAGTTCTGGAAAGCTGATGAGCAAAAAAGTTTGGCAGTGCTTTTAGTGAGTGGAAAATTCTAATAGAAGCACATCTTTCCTGAAGAACTAGTTTCAGAAGTCTTTAAATCTTCGTAGTTAGGAAATTTGACTGAGATATAGCAGCCCTGACAGAGAAAGAGCTTATCAGATGATTTTTGGCTATACATAGTAAAGCAACAATTTATCAACTAAAATTAGCCACTGCATCCTTCCAGGATTGACTCCCACAAGGGCAATTTAATGAGTGCAAACAACAGAAAAAGAGAATGAAATCTCTGTGTGACAAAAAATATCAAGTTCTCTTACATTTCCTCCTGGGCACATTTTTAACCTAACATGTAATTGTAGAGTCGAGTTTATTTGCAAGCTCATTTTCTCTATTATTAATGAGTTTTTAAACAGTAATGTTTTATGTCATGGAGGCCCTGTTCTATGCACTGTATGAAAAGTGATATTACCTGTTCAAAAAAAAATTGATGTTTAAGTTAGGAAACAGAATCCCCCCAAATGATAAGTATTTAATGTCTGTATTATCATGTTGTCAGTGGCAGTCAGGAGGACAAGCCTCAGTCTGAGCCCTCTGTTACACCGACCTCTTCTTTCTGTATACATATGTAGCATTAGGGACATAACTGTTGGTAAATAAAGCAAAATTCGTACTTCCTACCTAAAGCTGGTGTCTCCTGATGTAGATTTTGAGGCAAATCACTGCACTGTTAAGTCATCCACAACATTAATAAGAATGTTAGTTGCTTTCACTGATGTGTCTGTAGAACAGTCCTTAAAGCATTGAAAGCTATGAAGTGTTCAAAATGCACAGGGATCACTAAGAACCTGAAAAGAAATGAAGAATTTACCAAAACTTAAATAGGAATGCAAAAAAAGAAGAGTTTATAGCCCGTTATATTTTATATATCCTTTTAGATAAAGGAAAAAGACTGATACCTTCCAGTCAAATGGAAGGCTGACGTGAGTGATCTGACTCCTCTATCGATGTGACATCTGACTCACTGTTAACAGTTATTGGTGTTGATAGGCACACCCCACACAGAGAGCCAAATGCAGTTGTTTTGATCCCTTGTTCTTTTATTTCTATTCCCTCTCCCTGTTTTCTGTCACAATGTCATGTTGAATCATTTTTGGTGGCACATGCAGGACCTCTCAAGTACTGAGGTATCAGACTTCAGGAACTGCATTGAAATGAATATAATAATGAGAACCAGAAGGCAGCACAAACTCACTTCTCAGCGAGGGAGGCAGCTAATAAGTGTTGTTAGTGGATTCTGGGGAGAAGAACCAGAGGTGCATCCTGTGGACAAGCAGGTATAGACTTGTCTCAGGGTCCAGTTACAGGCACACTGAGAAGATCAGTGCTGATGTCTGTCACTTTGTACACATCAAGATGCTTATTTGAGAAAATAGACCAGTGGTATGAAGAACAGCATTACAGATATATATATCTATATAAAACTATAAAGATATATATATATATATAATGAAAAAGATTTCCATGTATGTCTTGCTAGCTCAGCTTTCCATAGTCTTTTGGAAGGAAATGGATCTTTAGCTTCCTCTCCTCTTGCTTCTCCTGGGCATGTCACCTTATGATGCCAAAGTGTCTGGGTCTGTGCATACATGCTCAGCATATATGCGTAGTGTGGGATCTTTTCCCACCCTGTGTAGGCATTTAGTTGGGACTCAGCTTTCAGATCAGTTGGTGCTTTCTGTGTGTGCCTGTTTGCAGGGTAGACTGAAATTTGCTTTCTGATTTTGTAAGCTTTTAGACAGAACTTTGGATACTTGTTCCATTTTGTCTGAGTCAAAAAGTTTGACAAGGATGAGAAGTTTGAATACTATTCCAGCTACAGCCTATTTTTGTATGTGTTGATGTGTATATATGCATGCTTGCATGACAATAGTTCTATTTACAGCAATAGCAACAGCAACGATTGATGTGGCCTAAATGTTTCCATTTGCTTACATTTATATGACATTTATAGCTATATGAGATAATTTAGTGCCTTATTTCTGTCCAAAGGAGAATATTTTTTCAGGTTTTTTTCAGTCTTTTTCTAATATTTAGTCAGATAATCCCATTGTTTTTCATATATTTATGGAATCATGCAGTCCAAAGCTATTTAGACTTGTGTCTTGATGTTCTGTACCTTATATGCCTTTCACTTCATGTAATTATCCCTTAACTCCACTCCATAAGCTGTATTTGCTAATGTCTATCTTCCATGAAAGCTCTGGCTTGATTAAGAAATGTAGACTTCACTGATTTACCTGATGGCCTGTTCAAATTGTTAATCACCATATGATAAGAAATGTGTCTAATTTTGCTTGGCTTCCACTTTCAGCCTTGAGAGCTACTTTTGTAATATTGGTACTGAATATTAGTCCTTTCACATTTAGTATTTTATCCTCATGTAGATAGCTACAGGGAGTAATGAAATCTCCTCCCAGTTGTTTTTTTTTATAAACTAAAAGCATTTTACTGTTGAAACGCCTCACTCTGAGCTATTTTCTCCGTTATTTTTAATAATAATTAATAAATAATTTAATAATTATTTTTAATAATGGATTGTAGCTCTTTTCATCACCTTTTCTAATTTGTCAGTGCACTTTAAAATATATGGCCATCAGAACTGTTTCTACTAATCTAGTCTCATGAATGAACAGAAGTAAAATAATTTCCCATGCTTTCTGTGTTCCTCTATTCAACTCCCCTCCATGTCTCTTTAACCCTCAAAGTAAAAGCAATTACTTTCACCTGTCTTCCTTTAACATCGTTAGGACTTTCTGTTAAATTGCTTGCCCACCATGTTCCCTAAGTTAATGTTCAGCTCTACTTTGTGCTGTACAGTCTCACATTTTATGGATATGGTGAGTCCTCCCTTGTCCCCAGTAAACACCCTCAGGGGATGATGACACACTGATGACTGGCATTGCAGCCAACTTCTAATCTACTTATTTTTATTTTATTGCTAATGCATGGTTCTAATTTAGTATCAGTTCAAGGTAAAAATGTAACACATCCGAGCTGAAGCGATCCATTACTAGTGACTTGGACAAGAATGTCTTTTGTTTGTAAATCTGTGTCTACCCCTGCCCTTGCTTCCAACACCACTAAACCCCAGGAGTATTCTGTGCTCCTGCAGAAGCAGAAAAAGGTGAGATGATGGCATGATGCAATTGTAGTGTTCATTCACCCACCTTCCAGAAGTGCCCAGACTGTGCCAGGAGGCCAGATAGGTTGGGCTGCAGCGGAAAGTGAGAACACCCTTGAAGCCGTTTTTCCTTCCTCCCTTCTCCTCGTTTTGAGAAGTGTATAATGAGAATCTGCCTCACTTGGTCTATAGCACCATGTATCTTTCCATACAAGCGTATACTTTACCATATTTATTTAAATTATGAATATATTTATTTGTTTTCCCTTAATGAAACAGCCCTTCCTTTCAGTCCTTGCTGCTTTTTTACCTTGAACTTGCAACCTGCCTTGGATTTAGTTTTTAATGTAATTAGTTTGTACCAAAAATAAAAGTGATTGGTGGCTTACTAATGTTTTCTTCACACTCATCTGTTTTCTTTTCTTCCTTTTAGTCCTGGGAAAAGAATGCACACTTTCATTAAATCTAACCACTTAAAGGTCACTTTTAATTTATGTTTTGAAAAAGAAACAGTATAAAAATTAATCAGATACTTTTGGCCTAGTCACAGAAAAATCTAGAGGACAAAATGTCTTTACTTTCTCGTCTTTTTGAGATACAGTCAATTTACATAAATTACTTTGCTTTGTAATCCCACTGCCTTCCACATTTCAGGAGTTATAAGTACATGCAGAAATATCTGTAATTTTCGAGATAGTGACAGGAAGTGTGTTTTACAATTATTTAATACTAAACTATTCCACCTAGGTATATCTTTTAAATGTTGCTGCTAGAAGGCACTGGAGACATTGCAAAACTGAATGACTTCTACATGATGATGATCTTGAATGGAAAAAAAAGACTAGCTGGGGAAGATATTTACACTTCCATATTTATTTCCTGCTCTATGTTTTGAAAGTTACATCATCATTTGTATTTTAAAATCTCTTTGTGAGTATCATGGAGGCTACCAAAAGGATGGTTTCCAAAAGCATTGAAAGTAGTGGCATTTTACTGATCATCCAGTAGTGAAGATACCTGAACTAAAAAATTACATCCACAGGACAGGACAGAACACTGAACAAGTCTTTCTTCAACAAGATGGTACTGGCTGCCAAGAGTGCATCTGCATTTTTGAGTATGGTTTTTATTTAAATATCTTATTCTGGCCAATTCTTAATATATGCAAAAAACAGCTGCTGAAAAGGTCATTCTGGACAGACCAAGTAAAAGCATCTGCAGAAAACTTACAGGTTTTATCAAAGAAAATTTGCAGGTTTCTTTAGCTGTGACAGCCTCGCATAGGCCCAGTCACAATCTTTTTGTCTGAATGTTAGAAATCAACCATCAACCAGAAGCATTTTTCAGTGGCTCTCACATATTTCATCAATCAAGGTATCCCTGTGTATTTTACAGTAGTTAATGGGAATTCGGTACTATTTTATCAGCCTAAGCACTATTTCTGAAAGATTTAACTGCACTTAAAACTAGATAATAGTTTTTAAAGGTTAGCAATGGAGGTACAATTCAGTATATTTAAGAACTTATTTTTATTGGTGTTGTGTGTCCTGTGTGTTCTTTGCTCCTCATTTCCCAGGTACTTCTGTGGTTTAGAAAGAAATAACCCACAAATGTTCTTACTCTATTGCTTCCTTTTAAAGTCTTAGTTTTTAACCAATTTTTCATATAGTTCTTCATACCTGATGAACTAGTTCTTCATCAGAGCATGTATTGTGTGAATATCTGATTTAATAAAAACATACGCTATAACTGTAAGCTGTTGTGACCTGGCAACCCAAACATTACCCAGATCCTGCTCATGTGTTTGCATTATTTGTCAAATTCTTTGATAACAGCGTTCCTTCACTCAAAAAGGTATGAAGAGCCCCCAGAACTGCTTTCAGTGGTAGCCAGCTGAAACCAGGCCCTGAGCTGATGAATATTTTAAAACCTGAGTCATACCAAGCCTATGAATGGCCACAAAAATATGCTCCAAGATTTTTCTCTTTGCATGCTGTTCTGGGAAGAGGTGCTGTGGAGGATAGCCTCAGAGCCATGTATCTGTTCATAGCAACTCCAGCCTTTCTGCTCTTCAAGGTGAGTTGCAGAAACTCATGAGAATAAGTATTGCAGTAACAATACATGGTTGTTCAGTGTGTATTTGGTCTGATCAGTGAGGTGAATTAGTCCTGCTGAAGTTTACAAATAATTAGTTAGAAAATATTCGTATGTAATATAGAAATCTTTTAATATAATATTTTTTTTAGGTATGCACTCAACAAATCTGGGTGGCTTCTTATTATTACAAAATTTTAACGTGTAGAACAGAATATTCGTAACTTCATTCTGTGTTTCCAAGCTCAAGTAATACTTTTTGCTAGTAGGGCTGTTTTTATTAAGGGTTCTCAGAATACTATGTCCTCTAGAGATAATTTCTCTAGATTTGATGCTGACTGGTGTTTCTTCCGGTAATTGGTGTGGATGTTATCTCTTTTTAGTGGAGTTTTGTTGTAACTGACTATTGAGAAGAAGGTAGCTAAAGTGAGTGCTGTCCTGAAGCTACAGAACTTGAGCTGAAACTCTTCCAGTTGTGGCTTCATCAGCGTGTGCCCCATTATACTCACTGTGGACCCCCTAAACCAATCCATCTGAACTATTTTCTACCCAGCAGCAACTGCCCCCAAGAGGAGAGTGATTCTGTACTCAGGCACAGGAAGATTAAAAAGCTTGCTCCAGCTAGAAGTCTTAGACTTTCTGACCCATGATCCAGCAGAGCACAAGTACAAGTACAAAGACGTTTTGATGTGCATGTAGCTTCTCTATTCCATCAAAGCTGGGTGCGAAAGTATTCCAGTAGCCAAGGCAGAAGTAACTGCTGGGAGACAGGGGAAAGAACGTTTCTCTGCAGAGCTGATGTTTGTAAATATAGCAGCTTGGATCCAGCCTGTTTCCTCCTTAAACCTAGAGATCTGAACAAAAATGCTGCTAATCAAATACAGTAGAACAACAGGGTTATTTTAGTTCGTGGGGATTGTGGGGTTTGTTTCATTTATGGATACGTGAGGACAGTGAAAATAAGCATAATAACAGGAAGATTATGTCATTAGGTTACTTGTTTTAGGCAGATTAATTGCACATGGGAATCAGAAGAAAGAAATGTTATTTTATGTAGTAATATCTTGCAATACAGTGCTCTTTAACACAAGAACAGTAAAAGTGCAAGATTTTGGAATGAGTTAGAAGTATGTGTCAGTAGTTGCTGTTTGCTTGTTGGATTTATGATACTTTTTGTTCCTCTTCACACTAATGAAAGTACCAAGATATGCACTGAAAGACTAGTACATATTGAGTTAATTGTATGTGTAAAAAAAAAATCCAAGACGTGATAAAATTCATTGCTGGAAAATGCAGTGCTACCAGTTCCTGAAGGCAGCTGAATTTCTGAATGTGCCTTGAAAGCTCCAAAAGTATTTTAAAAATGTATAATGTTTAACTAATTATTGAAAATGGAATTGAGAAACATTCTTCAAAGAAAGTGTAACTAAATGAACTCTGCTAAATAAACAGGTATTATTTTATAACTGGAAATGGAGAGGAAGCATAGTGTCAGGGCTAGGAAGCATCCTGTCTCCAGAACAGAGCAGAATTTGACCAAGAAATACGAATATAGTTTCAACTGTATTGTTACCTATGTGGAAACAGTGCAGCAATTAGCTTGCAGTTAATCTTCTGCTGCTAAATCCAAGCATATGAGTACTTATTTCCTTAAAGTGATGTGAATTGGATAAGATGATGACATTTTTTTTTTGATTCCTCTTTTTCTAACTAGCTATGCTCTTGTAAGCTAATTTAAAGGGTGTGAATGTTTTCTGTTTGGTGTGTATTATGAATGCCCAAAAAAGTAACAATTTGTGGTCCTTTATTCTACCTCCTTTCCCCTTTATTTCCTTTCCATATTTCATTTTAAAAGTCATTGGTGGGAATGATTCCCAGCCAGGAGGGGTGTGTCAAATAGTTTTCGCAGACAGTATTCAGCCCTGTAATATTGATTATAATGTACTGTAGGGCTGGGTATATTGTAGTTGATCTTCCTTTACTATAGGATAATCAAATTAGATTTTCTCGTGAAGATCAGAGGGTTCTGTCTCTATGTAATGTTTTATAATCAGGAGAAAATAACATGACATCTTACATGCCAGGTCTTGTAATTCACCTTGGACATAATGCAGCAATGCTCCATCTTTAGCTATTGGAAATTTGTAGGAAATTATAACTTTGAGCAAATGGAGTGTCCATTAAACTGTATTTGAAAATTTAAATTTTAAAATAAAATGTGGTAAATTCAATATCTTTACTTATAATATGAACATAAGCATAGAAATACATTAATATATATGCAGAAGAGGTAAAATCAAAAGCATGATATCCTAACAAAACAATCCACATGCCAAGAGGACTGCTTCCTTAGTTTTTTTTCCGTTTTTCATAAATTATCTATCTTGGACAAGAAGACTTGACTTTATAGCCCTTTCTAGCTGTTGTAAATTGAAAATAGTGTTGCAGTATTATTATTAATAATAAGAATACTCTCTGCTGTGCAAACAAATACTGAAAACGTAAGAAAAAAAGGGTTTTCCATTAGATAGACAGAAACCTGACATTGCTTACTGTTCTGTAGCTATTGACAGATTACTACCTTGACAAAGAATTACATTAATAAATATCTTCAACTAGGAGACTCTGAGACAGCACACTGCAAGAACCTGTAGGAAGGGGGGACATGAGCCAGGATTGTCATCCAGAATTCAGAAAAGGAAAGAGAGGCCTAAAATGACCTGGCGTACCTCTCGAAGGAATGCTGTATCTGTCACCTGAGGGCTGATGCTCCAGCCGCTGTGCCACACTCTCTTCTGCTCCACCTGCCTGGGATACAGACAGGGCTCTCACAGAACCAGTCGGAGCATGACAAATGTTCGGGAGGTTTCAGTAGCTAATGGCTCTGATGCCTCATGGACTGTTTCTATTCCTGTGTTCCAGCCAAGTTGTTGTGCGTTCAGATGAACATCTGTGTCGACTGCTGTCATTCAGGATTTTAAAGAACACTACCTTTTCTGACGGTTTGATTGGGTAGCAATGGAGCACGGGTTTTTTGGGACCTATTTTCAGCAGCCTAAGGCTAGGAAGCTCAATTTTTCAACAGGATTGTTTACTGGAAGGAAAAGGCTACATGATCTTGGTGACAACTTGAAGACCGTTGTCTCAATAACTAGTGATAGGACTCTGTTACAGACAGGGCAATGCTAGCAATAGCAGCTCCTTTTTTCTAACTGTGATGCTGTCATAGCAAGCTTGTAAAGCCAGGATGACACCAAAGAAGAATAAAATGTATTAAAAGAATTTATAAAGTCCAGACTTATGTGCTACACTTTTTCTCATGTTAGAAACTTTCTTTGGAAGTGCAAGAAATGAAATCTGTGATTTACACAAAATGACATTTGATGAGTTCTAGTCCTGCTTTTGCCCATGAGACATATGGCTTAATCTCTCTGAGCCTTTGTGTACTCTTTTAAGCAAAAGCTTTATAAAATGGACATTTGTTTAGTAAACATGTATGAAATACCTGAGAGCTGGTTCTGGAAAAGGATAGGTCATTTTATGGCTCTTGCTGGAGCTTTAAAGTAAACAGTAGTTCCAGGTGTTGTGAAAAGTTAAAATGTATTTAGAGATTTTTATTATATAATTCAGCTTCATCAGAAATATTGACTATAAACCCATGGTAAGAAATTATTTTATTAGTTTTTATCTAAATAAAATTGTAGCATGCAATTTTCATCCAAAGTTTGGACATCTGGGTATCTCTTTGAATATTCAATGTTTATTCCTTATTGATCCTGGCTGATCAGAAGCATAGCATCCTTACCAAAGAACACAGTCCTCTTTAAAGTGCAGTCAAGAGTTAATGTTATAATTTTTTCTATTTCAGAGCACTGATTACTTCAGCAACCTGGGGAGAGATTTGCTGGACACAGGACTTCCCTGGCTTTCAATGTTTTTTTGCTTAAGAAAAATGTTGATTCAGTGACTGTAGTCTTGTGCATGCTTCTGGGAAATTGCAGCCAAGATTAGTAGTACTGCCTTTCATATAGGAAGAATAAGATGATTGTCATAATTACTGATATTTCTCTGGTTGCGTGAGTCTTTTTAATTCTTGAGCTGTTGTTGCTTTTCTCAACTCCTTTCTTCTCATTCTGTCTGGAAGTCACTTTAGTGTGATTACCATCCTGCCTCCTTCTACTACAACACTTTTTAAATGTATCTCTCTCTTCTGAAAAATTAGTTGTGATGCCACCTGAGAATGTTTAATTGTTCATGACTAGCGCTCATCTGGCTTCAGCGATGAACAAAACAGAGATGTCCAAACTGTAGCAGTACTGGTTTAGCCCAGTTGTTTTAAAAAAACCCAACACCTGAATACCTTATCAGAGAGAAAAATAATGTGTGAAAATAATATATATAATCCATGTGCAGTAATGAGAACAGTTTTCTAAAATTCTGTTGGATTTGATAAATTGCTGTGTGGATCAGGTGGAGCACAAGTGGTTTTGAAAAATGTCACTGTATAACCATGGTAAACCTCATCTCCTTTCACCATAATATTGCTGTGATTTGGTCTGGCCTCAGTGAATTTATTTCAACATTTACCTTCAGCATTGTAATACGGCTGCTTGTGCCTTACAAATACTCATGGATTAGTTTGTCCACCACATCAGTACCATCATATCTACTAAGAACAGATAACTTCAAACTCTACAGGAAATTAAAGGTCACATCAAACTGAATATAGACAGCAGCATAGGGGTGGGCAAAATAGAATAAATACCTCAAATTTGATTTTTATGCTATTTTAAAATTTATGAAGAGACCTTTAACCCTGAGATCCTGAAATAACTATGTAAATTTTAAAATTAAATGATACCCTTTTCCATATACTGAAAAAACTTCACATGTAGGATTCTTTCCTTTGGATTTTTCTGTATTTGTAACATAAATTCAGGTCCATTTTCAAAATTTTGTAAGAAAGAAGGAAGGCTAAAGCTTATGCAGATAATTCAGAAAAATGATGTCTTGATTTCAGCAGCTGGAGGCTAGAAACCAAACACAGACTTGGAAAAAAGTAGGATTTAGAGTGCTACTGTTTCTGATACGGAGCAGTCTTACAGAGAGGAATGTTAATGTGAAGGTTCATTGCCATATATTATGGAATTTTCTTATTCAAATATCAGGTTAAAAAATAAAACATGCATGACAAGTTTTTGTAAATAAGGAAATGGTTTCTTTGATTTTTTTTCCCCCACAGCAATGTGAGCTTTAATTAATGCATATTAAAAAAAACCAAGCTTTTGGAAATTATAGCAATATAGCTGGAATTCTGAAATTCAGAGTTAAAAAGAGTGGTATAACAGTAATTAATTTTGTGGTTTACATATCTTAAAATAATAATCTTTGCCTTTTATCCTTAGTTGAAACTTCCTAAGCACCTTATTTTCACAGGAAACTAAAATCCCATCAACGTCCAATAAGGCTTAAGATATAGAGTGCATTGGCAGTGGGACCAATCAAAAAATGCCTTGATAGTTTTAAATATGTTTTTTTTTCCTCTTGCCCTCCTGGGGATTGGATAAGGTGTGATTTAATTTTTGCATATATAAGCAATGTTATTTCAGGATACATAAATAGGAGAGTAAAGGAAGCTTAATGTAGATGATTACTGGTCACTGACCTTCTGCAAAAAATTGGAGCTACTTTATTTTTAACCCTGAAAATAAGCTTGCTGAGTTCAAGGATTCTACACTGTAGCTGCTAGCTTCTTTTTTTTTCCTCTCCTAGGTAAGCAAGCAGCTGCAGAATTGAAATGTTGCAAAGAAATTTACTTGTGCAAGTATTTTAGGAGATACTGACATTCTTACCAGCCACTGAGGCTCAGATAGACAAGCTCTTCTTACGCTGTCGAATACCAGAAGATTATACCTGGCTGCTGATGATCATTTTAGGTTATGGCAGGAGGAGATTAGCGCAAATTTATAACAGCTCACATTTTCCATTTTTTCTTGGTTTTCAGAGTGGCATGGAAATTATATTTGTGCATCCCTGGGGACTCTCACATTGGTGTCAGTTTTCAGATTTTGCCAGATACATCTAAATGTGGACATATAATGTAATGGAAAGAAATTGAAAAAATTATCTGTTTCTTGATTCTTTTTTACTGAAGAGTTAAGAAAGTGATTCCTTAGGCTATTATACAAGTCTTAAACTGGAAATAAACGTTAGGATGAAATCAGATTGGTTAAGATTCCTTTGCCTGTGCATCTCTTGAAAAAATATCGTATCAGCAATATAGCAGGCATATGTGCTTTGGCTGTTTTTTGGAAAACTTAATAAAAATTTGATTAAAATGTATATTTTAAGACTAATTTTATAACAAAAGCTGAGTGTATTATATGAATATGGTGCTAAAGAATCTTTCATTACCTCACACATTCAGCAACTCTTTATCAAATCAAATATTAACAGCTGGTGTGCATAATATATTAACAAATAGAAACAAAATAGATTTCTGAAAAATGCAGTTCAAAATAGATTTCTGAAAAATGCAGTTCAAATATCCATGGCTGACAGCTACATGAGAATTGTGTGGTTCCTGTTTGCACAGATGACTACTGTGTATCTTTATAATAACGATGTTGGCTGCATGTCTATGTTGAACTACCTGGTAAAACCTGGTAAAACGACCTGGTTATTCAAGAGAAATTATAAGCTGAGGCAAAAGACTTCTTGCTAGGATCTTCACTCTTTGCCATACAGTAAATATCTGTATTCTATCTAATCCAGTGTGTTGGGCCAGGCATTCCTTTGACTTTAAAAGCCATATATTTCAAAAGTGAGATGTTGCAAAGTGAGCTTGTGTTGTAAACTTTGTTGTAAACTAAGAGCTTTGAAGTTTTGGAGAGTACAATTTTGAGTTTTTTGAAAATAAACAGAATAAGGACCTCGATGTAAAAAACATTGTACAAATTCCATTTCTTGACTAAAACAGGCTGTTACATTTAATTGTGTGAGTAGGAAGAGCTATATCAAAATTACTATTTGCTTCTAATTTTCTGCTTTCGCACATAATGAATTATAGTATTTCAAATGCAACTTTTTTCCCTGTAACCTTTAATTTAAGAAGGTTCTGCAGTAGTTTGAGTCAATGTAGTTATTTGCTAAATGACTCAAAAAGCATTGTAAAATATACAGTGAAGTCCTTTCACTTACAATTACATCCATGTCTGAGTCTTCTCAACTTGAATGGCACATTTATGTGATCTGCACAGAGATTCTGTTCTGACACATGCTAATAATTTTGTGGCTTTTTTTTTAGACATTCTGGATAAAACAGACTATACCTTTTTAGACTAAGTAGTGACGAGGTTTTTATCATATCTGCAATTGTTACTTTAATGAATTTTTGGTTAGTTCTTAAGATTATGGTCTACACGAACACAAGTAGCAAAATGTAGAACTCACTTTCTTCTCTACACAGTGTGTTAAGATATCAGTTACCTGTCAATAAGAAAAATAACTTAAATGGAAGTAAATGCAAGTAGCAAATGTATACAGAA
The DNA here is from genome assembly GCA_013397915.1 of Daphoenositta chrysoptera. Classification (NCBI taxonomy): domain Eukaryota; kingdom Metazoa; phylum Chordata; class Aves; order Passeriformes; genus Daphoenositta; species Daphoenositta chrysoptera. Next base: position 131,880 of record VZRO01002166.1, on the reverse strand, counting down.
TATACTAATATTGTTAAATATTAATTAAATACTAATATTAAATACTATTCAAGATGTTAATCAAAGGAAAAGTTTGTGAAGTAGTTGGAAAGTAACTTAGTATGGAGCTGGTGTACAATATTATTAGAAATAGTATGGTATCATTTGAGCAAGGTACATCAAATAAATTGGCTGGAGCACATACATTGTTAGTAAAATTTCAGGCAGGGAGTATTAATGTGGACATATACCTTTAATTTATTCTTTTCCTCTTTTAATATTTTCAGTACCTTCAGTATTCAAATGAACTGTTCACACACTAAATGGAGTGTAATACTCTGGAAGTCTTCATTTGGAACTGACTTTGGTTTTCCTTGCATTCCAATAGCTTTGTACTTTTTAGCCAGAAATAGAAAAGATGGCAATATCTGCATGTAATTCTCTAAGACTTTAATGTGAGCAGTTGCTAGTTAAAAACCTGCAAATTGGATAAAGTCACTCTTAATGTGAAGATAAAGGATGCAGGTCTTGATAGGCTGAGCTAATGTAAGCATCTTAAAAGTTTTTATATCTAAGAGTAATTTTAAGTGTCTATAAATTCTAGCAATGGTCATGTATCTGGTGTATATTGCATAATTTACCATCACTTATACAAATATACCCACCACTGTCTCAAGCTTTATGCTTGTTTTTCCACATCAGTAATAGATGTGGCATAAACGAATTTGGATCAAATTAGCATTTTTGTCTGTTTAAGCAAGTTTTTCGTATCGCTTCACCGTCAGGATTCTGCTTGTTTCATTTCCATAGTAAACTGTGTTTCTCATCACAGCTCATTTTATTTAGCGTCTTCCAATCGATCTGCCTCCTTAATTTATGAAGGATTATTGTTTTGTTTTAAATTATGGAGTTTCTCCTCATTTTATATATGTAAAATTGCCATGATTATGATGTTACTTTATATAGTACTATTTATACACAATTTTGAATATTTGCTTTGATAAGTCCAAAACTGGTGATTTTAATGTTCCATTTTCTAGTATCCACTGGATATAGCTTTAGCTAGGGCTGCTGCCTTCAGGTTCTTGCTGTCACAGCTATTCAGAAAAGTTTAGAATACTGAACACTGTACATCATCTTCAATATGAATCCTCTGCTTGTCAGTTCATCATAGAACTGAGTCAAAAGCATTATTTCTGCTTATTTCACGAAGTCCTTAACTGAGTAAGTGGCTCCACCTTCCCCCTAGCTCTACAGTTTTGGTCCTTGTTATCTTCTGGGTATCTGAAACTGTAAATTTCATAGCAATGAAAAGGTTATTTTAAAAATCCGAATGACCATTATTATTTTGATGGTTTTGTATATATTTTAGCTGTTGTAGATGTTTAAAGACTGTATGTAGGCTTGCATCTTGAAACCTAACAGCAACTTACACAGTTGTGAAGAACTGTATGAAAAATACGGCACAATTCCTTTACTCCTAATGAAGCATGGATGCAAGGGCTGATAAAATTCATTTTAATGTGTTCCCTAGTAACTAAAATCTGTATTCGTGCAGCTGAAGGCTGATCTGGACTCTGATAATTAATCTGCTATATATTCCTACTGCCATGTCCATACCTTACTGCTAATACTGCCTTTTATGTTGCTGAAGTTTTTTCATTCTTTCGGTCCATTAGCACACTTCTGGCTCATAGGGGGAGTTTAGTACCATTACAGGAGTCAGATCTAATCCATGCAGTCACCTCAGCACCAGTTCCTCTACAGTCAGTAGTACCTGAGCAGCTGCCGGGATAGAATTTGCTGTTGGACTTAGCCGCACAAAGAGAGCGGAGGGAGCTTTGGCAACTTTCTGTGCCTGTGTCCTGTTTGTACCCATCCGTATTTCATCTAAAAGCTTATCCTTTCCTGTGAGGAAACCAGAAAAATCAGGGACTTCAGTACCTACCATTTCTGTTATTATTGGTAAATGCGTAAGTCCCTCTGATTTAGAAAGTGCAATAGTCTGTGTACTTGATAGCCGTGTTAGAAACAACAGAAATGCCTCTGTGTAATTAGCTTTGTATATGTTGTGCATGAGGAAAAGGGAATAGTTGCCTTCATGCCTGGTTCTTAAAGCTTACCTAAAGTGTTACTGCTGCAATAGCACTTGCTTTTTTCCCCTTCCTTGCCATTAGAGTTATGGGATGCTGTAGCATGAAGTGCTTTTTCCCCTTTCTTTGTCAGGTCAACTTCATCTACTATGGTCATGTTAGAAATCCTTTGCTCTCTCAAAGGACAATTACTTCTTTTCTCTTTATTTCAAGGCCTTTATCCAGCTCAGACTGGTAAATTAGTACAAAGTGCTTGCTCAGAACAAAACTGGAATGATGTGATTTTATTAAATGGGGTTTACAGAGGATACCGTAAAAGTGAGGAATGATTTTCAGTCAGTTTTTCTGGACTGTGTTCAAGTTCATGTCCCCAAGAGAGCTTAAAAGAGCTGTGAACACTAATTGTTTGTTTAATGATTTGGCCACCTTTATAAAAACTGCAAAACTAAGTTTTTCATTACTGCTTTGGGTCATTGCTCTAAAACCTCTGTGTTAAACAGTTAATCATAAATCTAAAGTCTATTTTTGATGGTACTTTTTGGTATTTCCTAGTACTTTTTACAGCCCTACATAATTGTCATTAAAATAATTATTACCTTGGTGGAGATGCAAGCCAAGAATAAAACATAACTGATGGGTAATCACAATGATTAATTTTATGGTCTTGTTTTTTATTAAATACATAGTCTTTCACATAATGCTAGTAAATATTCAAACTATTACCTACTGTAAATCGCAATTTTTTTTTTTTTTTTTGAACTGTATCCCCAGGATTTCAGCAGTGGAACATCTGTTTTCTTTTGAGAAAAATATGATAAGCATCTGTTTGCATGGAAGATGTGAATGAAACCAGGCCACATTTGTTTGCAGTGTTATGGATTATCTGGTCTTACACTGTTTATGAATAAATCATGCAGGATGGATAGTGCTGGTAACCACCAGAGTATGTTTTATACTTGGTTTAAAACATAAATTTATGTATTTGTGATTTTTCCTGTAGACACTCAAAAAATTTATGTTTAAAATAAAGAAGAAGCCTGTTGTGTTTCTAGGCCAGTATTTAAGCTCATGGATACCAGAAGTTCTTTTAAGCCAGGCCTGTTAATATATATGAGAATATAGCTTGAGACTTAAAGCAAAAAAAAAATTAGCATAAATTGAACAAAAATGCTATAATGTATTCTATTATTTGATAAATACTGTCCTCTCATGTAACTGGATTGTGGCCTAATGTACATGTAATGTACGTGTGGACAGAGTTAAGTTTGCATGTGTGGCCTGCAAGACTGGTCTTGCAAACCCCCATGCATAATTGTGGTATATACTGTCATGACTCCATTGTATAAATTCCAAACTATTTTGCATTCGAAGAGCTGGGAGGATGCACACATTTTTGTGCTCCTAACGGTGGGGAGATGCTCAGGTTTGAACAGGGCAGTAGTTAGGTGAGTGTTTGCCAGCAGTGTCCCTTGTGCAGCAGTGTCTGCACTAAAGAGTTTAAGGAGTTTGGGCTGCCTTTGGTCACAGCAGGGTCTGTGGGTTCTGCAGTATGGATGTATTCCACAGGACAGGAGTGGCTTTATGCTTAAAGTGCTTTAGTATTGTTGCTCTGTCACTTCTGATAGTCCTTGGAGTCAGTGCTGCTCAGCTCAGTGCTTTCAGCATACCTTTGCAAAGGCAACCCAGTGAAGCCTTAAAACACCTCCTAAGAATATGTGAACCTTTTGGTGCATGCATAGGCTGAAGTCCAACATGCATGATGGAGTCCAGTGGAGAAAGTAGATCAGGACTCTAGACCTGATATTAACCACTGGCCTGGTGAAATATGAACATCAAGTTCAATGCTTAATTGTTAGCGCTATGAGGTGATTTAAGCAACTTCTGCCTCTCAGCAGTTAGTGTCTCTCCTTTGATGTCACATATGACTTTGTGTGGATAACATGGTACATTTTAAGATGTTGAATGTTAGCACAAATATGGACTTTGATGATCCTTGAGGGTCCCTTCCAACTCAGTTTATTCTATGATTCTGAGTGTATCTGTATTACATATTAGTTAATTGAGTTTCTCTATCTAGCAGGAGTTAACTTCTTTCTGGCAACTTGAACTTTTCATCTCTGCAGTACTTTGGATATCTTTCTTGTGGTTCTGGCTTTGGCTCTTTCCCCCCTGCCATTTCTCACAGTTCACCTCCATAGTCAATTCACTTTCAAAACAGACTGAGCAAAATCTAGAGCAAAATCTAGTCTCTAACACTGTGGATGCAGATGATGCAGATTTCTTTACCCTGTCTTCCAGTGATGTGAAAATACATTACTCTTTTGTAGTCGGTTCAAGGTGGGCTAAAGTTAAAAAGATGAGGGGAATAATTTTTGTGTACACACCGGAGAAGGAAAGAGAGGTTTTGAATGGTAAATTGGTAGGTGGAGACACTGGATAGCTTCATAGCATGTTCACTGTTAGTCTTTTAAATAAGTTATGACAGAGAAGGGCCTTCCTTCCCCAATAACTCTAGCTGTTAATAGAAGCTGAATCCTTGTTGTAAAGGGCCAGTGGAGAATTCCTTTTATGGGAACGCTTGTTGATGTAAAGTGGCTGGGGTCAATGTTCAGGGCAGCAGCAAGATCTTTCCTTCTTCTGCCACAGCTTTCTAATAGCAAGAGGAAGGGGGGTAAGGTAGAATTTTACTGTGCTCTGTCAGTTCACAATTGATTTAAGGTTCCTAGAGGAACATGTGCTAGAGAAACAATGTAGAAGATACTTATGTTCTGACAGCTTCTGCAGGAGCAGAATAAAAGCTCTCCGTGCTGCATCTTTCCTGTGCAGCCGCCCAGCTCAGTTGCTCAGAGGATTGAGCCAGCTATTGTGAGATTCTTTCTTAAAAGCTGCTGTTTAGATATAAACAAGTGCTTAAATTATATCAGTTTAGATAATACACAATAATGAGTATAAAGTGTAAGTCTCTAGAAAGGTATCAAATATCTTTGATTTAAACTGTGGTTTTTGAAACATTCCTACATATTGTTGTTTGGGAATAGGGATAGGAGTAACTAAAGTAATCTAAGAAAAGCTTCCTGACTCTATTTGTTTACTTGTGTGTACCACTGAATTTAGATGGATGTTTAAAAGTTTTGTGTGATTTTATTACTACTCTGTATTTACCGTTTTGACAGTACTGTTGCTTTTTAGCTAAGATAACTTCTGCACGTCCCCAGTGACCCAATGTTTAGTTATATCAGGGTTGGCAAAGGAGTTCTCTAACAGTGATCTCCAAAACAGTCAGACTCTTGAAAATCATGGTTTCAAATTCCTGAATGTTAAAACCAGTGCACTTGCATCTCTTTTCTCTGCCATTTCCCCCCTGCCGCCCTCTAATCCTTAGGATTAGATGTGTGGGATAATTACATTTCCAGTACTTTAATTTAGGCCAAAAATCAAGTCCTGAAGCAGAAAACTTCCCAACACCTCCATCTACTCTTGGAAAAGTTATTTCATGAAAATCAAAGCTTTTAGTCAGCAGATCAAGTTTTTGACTCATGGTGCTTTGAAGTAGCTGAGGTGATGCCTTAAGCTCTTAAAGTGTAACTGCTAAAGCAATTACAGAGCAGAGTTAACATTCTGAGAAAAAAGAGGCTAGTTTGGCCTCTCACAGGCCAGTTTGGATGAGCTGATAAGAATAAGGATAATTCCAATAACAATTTAATATTAAAAATTGTTGTTGAAATAATGATAGTGTTTGGTTTAGCCATCTATACTCTTTATATAATATCTTATCTTATAATATACTTTTAAATATAAAAATAATTGTAATATAATTATTTTTAAAAGTATATATTTTATATATAAGAGGAAAATAACCCTGATTTTTAAAGGTCTTGTACTAATGAAATGAGTTTTCAATGAGGTTCGTGTTACAGATGCAAATGCCTGGTGAGATATGATTTGAGACTGAGTAAAAGAAATATGCAGAGATGAGCTACTCTTTTCTGTTGTCAGGATAGTTCTTGTCAGTAATGATGTATTTTCAAGAGCTTCTTTTTAGTGATCAATGACATTTTTCTTTTCTCTTGGATCTCTTGCTGTGGGTGTCTCTAGCTGAAGATGTTTGCTTAGTGTTCTGTGGGATGATGGAATTTTGACACTGTAGGAGGTGTATTTTTACACTTTTCAGAGTCTGTCTTCATTCTTGCTATTTCTATGGTAGTTTTCAGATGGGACCAGTTCACTTTTCCCTCTGGTTTAGGCATAACTCTCCTACCTGTAATGCACATAGAGAAAATAGAGTGATGACAACTGTGTGTTATTATGGTGCTGCTTGGCCTAAATCTTGTACTAATTCTTCATTCTAGGAGTCTGGCAAATGTGATGGAGTAAAATGGTGCAGGCAGAAAGTCTCCAGACTCAGGCTGTGAATGCTTGACAGAGTTTATTCTCATGTTGGACAGAGTCTGACTGCTTGTGATTACATCTGTAATGACTTAATTGCAGCCATGGAAGCCCTTTTATCCATAAAGTCATTTAGCACCACATTAATCATAGGCTTGTAAGTGGGGAGGTGCTGAAGTCCAAACAGAGATGGGTATGTTTGGTACAATCACCTGTGGAGACACACATCTGTGTTGTAAGGAAGGCACTGATGAGGGCTTTTACCTCAGAAAAGACACAGACCCACTTCTGCTGCTGCTTCCACCTCTCCAGCCTGTTGTGCTGTGTTCCAGACCATCTGGAATAAGAGCTCAGAGGGTGCCAGGAACCCTGATTCCAGCTCAGGGCAGAGCACAGAGGGCCAAGGAGGAGCTGAGAGCTATGTTCTGTAGACAGCCAGGGAGATCAGTGTAGTAGTTTGGGAATGTATTCTAGGAACAGCATGGAAAAAGGCTGGGGAAGTTATATGGTGCAGTTTTCATAGTGGGGATGTACTTGGAAAGTGAAAAATGCAGGACTGTAGGAATGGGCATGATTTTGATGGCAATTACAGGACTGGAGAGGGGAGAATACTATCTGGTTAGGATGTACCAGTAGAACACAAGTGGGTTGGGATCCTGTTTTGAGTGATACAAAGTAAGATGTTGGGAAATGAAAATGGAAGCTTATCGCTTCCAGTAAATGCTTGGACAAGAACCAGAAGCTATCATTGCTCCAGCTGGTTGCCTGTACTGCCTGCAGTGCCAGCATGAGCCCTGTGAGCTGTCTGCCCTACAATTTTACTTGCTTTCTAAGTTAGACTTATTCTTAACCCAATATTCTTGGCATTAGGGACAGTTACGTGATTCTCAGCTGGGTTCTGGCTGAGTTTAGCAAGGAACGTGTGGGTTCGGCATTTTCTCCCCTTTTTGCAGTTAAGTTAGTGCAACATCGTTGAAACAAAATGAGTGAGCTTTATGTAGACCTTGGAATTCCCATTAAAATCAGGCAGAAAATGGGCATTTTGCCTAAAAATACATAACAGTACTGGGGGTGGGGGAAGAATTTTGCATGATCAACCCTCCAATCTCTTTTTTAACTCATTGTCTTGATTCTGAAAAGAGTTACTATTCATGTCTGACACCAAGAGCATGTTCAGGACATATTTGAAACCTGAATGCCAGGAAAGAGTTATAAGAAGGTAATATGAATTTAACTGGGTTCTAGGTTAAGGTTCAGGCTGCTAAGATAAATCTTAAAAATCCAAGCCATATTATCTAATACTCAGTACTATTTTTATTTCCAATACTATCAGTCTTGAGCTTTCACCAAAAAAAAGTGGTTTTTACTTACACATAAACATTTAGATGAACATAGAGGAGCTTATTGATTTTCTATACAGAGAATGATTTATTGATACTTTTCTCAGCTTTCATAATATTCATTTACTAATAGCTTCATTGATTTGGTTTCAGCAAAGAACCCCCCTAGCAACAAAAAAAACCACCTAAAACCTGAGGAAACTGATGTTCTTTTTCTGTGCAGTGTAGCTGTGTGCAGAAACAGGTACTTGGAGATAATAGGAACACAGCTAGTTGTAAAACAGTGTAGTTGGTTCTGAATGTGAAACCGCAATCCCTGCCAGATGCTTTCCTGTGAAGAGTCACCAGGAACATGTATGCCTGTTTGTAACACGACCACAGGCTGTAATGCTGGCTTTGCAACTTAATTGTTCATATTTGAAGGAACATTTAATCTCTGGGACTGAATGCTTAAAGGAGACTGATCTGAGTTTATGATTATTTGGGTTTATTTTTTGTATGTATGTAGTCCTGTTGTAAATTCAGCATTTCTGCACTTGTGTTTTTGTGTTTACTTGGCAGACAAAATAGTAAAAACATTTGAACACACCTTGAATTTCCTTTTGCTTTCTCAAAACTTCATAAAGGACAGAGTGGAGCTGCAAGCTTCAAAATGTTATGAAAGTTTTTTAACCTCAGGTGCATGAGTTAGCTCATCTGCACTCATGGAATGCAGAGAGTTCAAGGAGACAAAATTGAGCATGTACTTTGCAGTTTTTAGCATTAAGGCTAAATTGTGTGCAGAAGTACTCTTCTTCCTCCTAAGGTAACACACCAGAGAAGAGAGGTTGACTTAACTGCTAAGTTCCTGCAAGTCAATATTTTTTTCCTAATATGAAAAAGAGTACATGTATTTTAATATTGGGACCAAAACAGTAGTAAAAAGCTCATTAGTGTCTCTCACAGAATGTACTCACTTTTCTTACACTGTGTAAAGTGAGCAGGAGTAGCATGGAACTTAACTAAGTGAACCATTTTGCCCTTAGTAGTGTATCACTCTGTCCCACAATGGAAAACTTAATTAGTGCATCCAAAGAAGCGTTAAATAGATTTCATGCTGTTTAATACAGGCGTTACGTGGTTTTGTCTATTGCAAAACATTACAGGGAATGTTATAATGCATGTTTTTGCTGCCTCTTTCACAATCTAGGTGCTGTTTTACATTGTAGGTGCCTCAGGAAGGTTTGGTAACTTTCTTCTCCATCAAATCTTTCCTCTCATTGTTATGCTCTATTTTGTTTTGGTGCTATTGCATAATGGTACACACTTAATGAACATCTTTACTAGTTATTTCAAATAGGGAGGGACAGCTCTTAGCACCAGAATATATCAGCCTGTTTGATTAGAGCTTCAATTATTTTTTTTTGGTGCTGATATCTAACTAGTAACTGAGAAGAAAGAAAGAGTTTACTTTTTGTCATCTGCAGCCTGAACCTTGTCATTCTTTTGCATTCTCATTAGAATGTGAGATTTCTTCCCGAGGGTCACCATTACTGTCAGGTTTACACAGCCCTAATGGTGACGTTTTCTCTTCTGACTTCCTCCCTTAGCTGGCCTTGTCTGGCCTAAGGTGTCCGAAGTGTAGACCTTCTAGACTATACAAGCTGAAGTTCAAAAGGAGAAAAATACCACCTTAGGGAAGGCTAGAGGGGCTTCTGCCAAATTTTATCTTGTTGTACATGAAACTATGAAACTATAAAACTAAGCAACTTAAGGAGTACCTCATTATGTGTAGCTATTCTGTTGCCTGCCTGTATCAAGGTCTGCATTTGATGGGGCGGTTTTGTTTGGTTTTGTTTGTTTGGGGGTGTTGTTGTTATTGTGGATTTCTCTCTTGCTTTAGCTCAGTTTATTCAGATGTGTTTAAATGATCAGTATTGGTTTTTATTAGGTGGTTTATATGAAATGTTGCACTTTGCTCATCTAATATGTTTTTTAAAACATTTTGAAGACTGTGCAAGTTCTACTGGATCAATCTTCATCACCTGTATTTTATCTGCCTTCATGGCAGTGTGAAGTGACGTAAAGAGAATTAGTGATAGAGCTGTGAACTGACTCTAGAGCTGTGGTTTCCCCTGGATATTTGATTAGGATTTAGTGGTACATGAACATAGCTATCATGGCATAACATCTGCTTAGAGTATTTTGAGAACGGGTTCTTGCCAGCTCAATACTTACCTGAAAAGCAGCTAAAGCTGTACCATAGCCCTTTGAGATTAAAAGGCTGTGAACTGATCTGTTATCATGGTCTCAGCTATTGATGTAATATTTAAATCTGTTCAGGCAGTATTTTTCTGCATCTTGTTCAACTTATCAGTATAAAATAGGAATGAATTTTGCAGCAGTCTTTGTTCATAGCTAACACAACTTTCCACTTTGGAGTTACCATCTCTTTCAATGTATTGTTCAGGAATATTGAAGCAGCCAGTTGCTCCCAGAAACACTGAAAACATAATAAAAGGCAACAGGAAAACAACATAAGAAAACACTTAATCAAGTCCAGAAACAGCCAGTGTCCTTATGTTGTTACTTTGTGTGAGCCTACAAAACCACACAAGTAGGAGCGTGATCTGAAGGTCACCAAGCGCGGTGAGTTTTCCAAATGTTATATAATTAAAGAAACACCTGTGCCCCAGCCAAATAACTTCATGCTGATCTGCTGTGAAAATGTTATGCTTAATAACCCTAAAAATGTGTAATTTCTTATGCCTGGTGGTGGCTGCAAGAGCAGCAGTATATAAAGCATAGGAGACATTGCTTCAAGATGTCTTAAAGGGTCTCTTAAGATTGATTTAGTAGTGTCCCAGGGTGTGTTTCCTAGTTTCTGCAATTATGTTTAGCACACTTCAGATGGGACTAAATGGGATTTTAGACTGCCAATGATTTATGAAGACTTAAATTCTACTCCTGAACTCCTGATGTTCTTAAGCAAACAGAGGTTTTAAGGGATATCACAGGTCATATATCCTTTCCTAGGGAGAAAGAAAAAAAAAATCCATATTGCTTGATTTTGGTCATCATATCTGTGGCCTTACTTTACACTAAAGGGAGTGCTATTGATAAAACATCTGAATGTTATAGGCTCTTACCAGGAGGGAAGAAAACTGGTGTCAAATTTCAGAGTTTCATGGGGTCATGTAAATTTTTCAAACCAGAAGGAAGGAAATAAGAGGAAGGAGGGTTCCAGTGTTAACATTAGAGGATTGTGAAGAATCTGTAGAAAATTTGAGGGAAATCCTGCATTAGTGAAATAAGATTCCAGTGGGAATGGAATACATTGGAAAAGTGAGAAAAACAAGATAAATGGGAAGGCAGGACTGGTAAGCTGGATGAATATTTTTCTGTCTCTAAATTTTATATACATGCTTCATTTAAATCTTCCTTGCTGACTGCCAAACTACTGACTCCGAGGATGTGCCACCAAGCACATGAAGGCATAGAAGTAAAAGATGTGGTGACAGTCCTTTATTCTTAGTCATTTCATCTCAAGGTATACTTACCTGTGAATGTTATAGGCATAGAGATTTATTTCACTGTTACTGACTACATTCCAAGTTTTAAAGCAGATTTGTGAGGCTAAATTGACAAAAGATACTTCTGATTTCACAATTGAGAAGTTTTGCCCATTACTGATAATAGCACTGGTTGGAGGAGAAATGGCTCCTTTCCCGAATTCTGGGGCATGTCCTTTCTGTTGTTAATTTCAGAAAACATCATTAACCATCTGAATAAATGCAAATGGCTAAATTATGTAGACTGGGTATATCGGAGGAAGTCACCGAATGACTGATATCTTCTAATTAAATGTTTTCACTTACTTTGTGGCTGCTCTTGACAGTAACAGAAAACCACAGTGATTAAAAGGTTGCTAACTGGGTTTTATTAAATGACTAAAGAACCTAAGCCAGTAAGTAGTAAGTGATAGCCAGGTGTTCCTGTGGCTGAACCTGCACATCACCTGCTTTGCCAAATCCTCCAGTATGTTGCTCTTCCAATGATCTGTTAATTGGTAGGTAAAGAAGACAGAGCATTGGGATCTGAAAAACTGACCCCTTTTACCAATTCTAAAAACTCTAAAATAGTTCAAAACCTGTATCATTGCTGCCTGAATACGAATGTCTCCATGTTTTGGAGTCATCTCAAATTTATATATATTCACCCAACATATTTTTTACTCTTATGGTATTTAGATCCTCACTGAATTAGGCCCTAGAAGGTGGAGCATCAGCATTTATAAATAAAGTAGGTGATTATATTTTATGATCATTTAAAATGAGTTTTCTATATTTCTTAAAGAAATCTTCAAAAGTGATTTTATACCAGAATATGAAATGCTTTCAAAGTTATGGTGCTTTGTAAATTGTTTGCTTTTCCAAGATTTATTTGCAGAACAAAATGTTGACACCTCCCATTTTGGCATACTTTGGAAGATATTTTTTCTAATTTCAAGTGGATCTTTGAGTTCTTTTATTGTGTTACCATGGTAAATTAGGAAAGATTAAATTTAAAGAGGACCACCTAGTTGAATGCAAGTGCAGTTGTTTTGGAATCTTCTCTCATGAAAATATCAGTATTATAGATTATGTTCTAAGGTGGACTGAACGCAGATCTTAGGATATTTAAATTCTTTCTTAAACAGAGGGGTTTTTTTCCCATATGGTCATGCTAAGTTGTTAAGAGAAGTGAGATACTTTGTGTGAATGCTCACTTTTTAATGGAAATCACTGTACTCCACCACCCCTATTTAATAATTAACCAGTGTAACCCAGATACTGATTCCTTTATACCCATTGAAGGAGTATTTCAGGTTTTTGCACAGTGAATTCATGCGTTTGACTTTTGTTCTGTGACGTTCTGAAATGGACCTTGGATCCTGAGGTCTTGAAAGTTTTATTCAGAGTGTATTTCTTATGTGAAGTACTTGCTGCTTGGAGGAGAGACATGATTTATGGCACACAGAGATTTTGCTCTATTTTTACATTCACGTAGGAAGTAAAGGGCACTGGTAATAAGGAAAAAAGGCAAGGAAAAAATACTGGTGAGGGAAATATCAGAAAAAGAGAAATTTTCAACTCCTGAGGGGGTTATTATTTCAGTATCAGATACTAGTAAGCACATTTTGAAAATTACGTCCAAGTGTCTGTTTAAAAAAGTGACTATTAAAGAATGATAGATATTCAAATGTTGATGTGGCTTCATGCTTTGGGCCGAGATACTGTGTGCTGATGCATGGAAGCAAAGCTTAGATGTTGCCATATTTTTGAACCAAGAACAGAAAATGTGGTTTACTCTGGAAAAAGCTTTATTTTCCAGTGTACTTAGTTATAGGCAGGACTGGCATATGCACATGTATGTCACTGTTATAGAAATGAGAATGTCAAAGTCATAAGGTGAACCATTTTGAAAATAAATTTGTAAAGATTATGTGTGTTTTCAATTCTGATATTACTTTCTAAAACTTAGGACAGATAATTAAAAATCCATATAGTAAAATAATTGAACATACTATTTTCATTTTTCAAGTATTTTTGACACACATTTGATAATTTTTGTTTCAAGAATAGTATGTTTATAAAAATTTGCTTTTCAGCTACTTTAATTGAGGTTAATAGTTAAAAATCGTGATAGATGCCAATTTAGTCTACATTTCCTCTGAGGGAGAGTTTCTTACTGTTCCTTTGCTCTTATCTGTTAATGTGAAAAAGAATACTGGAGTAATAGTGCACATTTTGTATTCTGACGATAGTGATAAGTGAGGGGCCTTTTATCCAACCAAATAAATTGATAAATACAGCTGATTCAGACTGTTTACATAATCTTTCCAATGTCAACAATCATTTAAATTATCCTAACTTTATACTGCATCTCCAAAATCCAATTACAAGCTAATAATAATTGTCAGTTTTACTCTAAACCTTTAATGATAGGTCACAAGGGATGTTGTACCAGAAGGATTAAATCATTGTAGGCTGTTACTATGCCCAGCCTTAAATTACTAACCTCTTATCTCATGGTAACAGAGCTACTATATGTTTTGTCGCCATTTTTGCTAAATAGAATAAATGTCACCAAAATTAATTTCATCTTTCTTAAATTAGCTTCTTAGTATGATTTCTCACTTCAGTCAAAATTTATTTCTTGAAGAATTTAATTTCCTTCTTAATCTATTTTATTCGAGAAAGAGTAGGAAGAACTTTCAGGAACAAATGCATTTTAAATCATTCTGTGGCTAATTTTGAAATTTACCCTTCATTAATAATTGCTGACACTTGCAGGATGGAATTTTTAAGTCACTGTATACTTAAAATCAAAGTGGTTCTGCTTAGTTCATCCTGGCTATATTTAAGGCACTAAAAGTTAAAAGGGGGTGAATCTTGCTTGTAAGGAGAGGTACTGCTTAATCATGTGCATAGATTTCCCATGTGATGGATGGTTCAAGGGAATGTTGTAATTAGATGGTTTAGTTTAGTTGCATTTATTTGGTTTTAATCATATGAAGGATGCATACAAGTGAAGGAAAATATACTTAATATAAGGAATAATGTATCTGGAAGAAATACTACCTCAAAAAAAGCATTGAGAGTTGGCATTGTCATACAACATAGTGACAGCAGTTTCTGTCTGAGTTACTGGCATCCTTAAATAATATTTCCAATGGAATGTGTATTTTAAAATAACTTAAAAATGCAGCTACTGGCTTTCTCTTACATTTCCCTTTTTTTTTTTTTTTTTTTGTTTTGATGAGCTCAGTCAAAAGCTCTATAAAGTTACAATAAAATAGTTCTTTCAAAGAAAATAAATCAGAAGGATGGAGCACTTGAAAAGGGGAGGATTCAAAAAATAAACCTGAAGTGACAGGCTCTGTCTGGAATTATCACAGCTGGTGATATAAGGCAAAATGGGGGAGGAGGAAGGATTTTTAATGCTCATAAATAAAACCTATTTTAAAATATTGAAATCTAAAGGGACTGTATTGGCTGAAAATATAAAATCTATTAAATGGCTATGATTTCCTTTTAGAAACATGTTTCTCTTTAGGAATCTATAGCTTAAAGAACAGGGGTGACTTGAAAAAAAAAGAAGCAAATTCTTCTGTCAGCTGCACATGATTATCAGGGCTTTGTAAACTCAATTAGTAGAGAAGAATTTCTCCAAAATCTGATTAAATATTAGTGCCAGCAGGGCAGAAAATTAAACAGAGCATACACATTAATAATCTATTAAATATTCTATCAACTTTGAGCAGCTGTAACCATTGTAATCAGACATTTCTTTGTGGCATCCTACACATTTGTATGGGACTAGGAAGTCACTACTAGATTATTGCAGTGGGTGGAAATTCAAAATTGTCTGTCACTGTTCTGACTGGGGAGGGAAACTGTATATAGGAATATATTGAGTTTGTGTTTAAGCAGGAGCTGTCATCTTCACTTTTATTTGAAGTGTTGATATTTGCTTCTATCGTAGCATTGCATGTGTACTATGACATTTGTAAGATGGCTGAAGAACAAACTCAGAGATGAGCATTGGAGAGTCATTAGTCATATCTACAGCTTCCTCAAGAGGAGCAAAGGAGAGCCAAACACTGATCTGTGCTCTGTGGTGACAGTGACAGGGCCCAAGTGAATGGCCTGAAGCTGTGCCAGGGGAGGTTTAGGATATCAGGAAATGGTTCTTCACCCAGAGGGTGGTCGGGCACTGGAACAGCTCCCCAGGGCAGTGGTCACAGCACCAGCCTGGCAGAGTTCAAGCAGTGTTTGGACAATGCTCTCAGGCACATGGTGTGACTCTTGGGCTGTCCTGTGCAGGGCAGGAGTTGGACTCAATGATCTTGATGGGTCCCTTCCAACTCAGCTTACTCTGTGATTCTGTAATACGCAGAAATATGGCTATTTTTTACTACCTTGCCATTTCTGGTAAAACGCTAGGTTGCTCTTTCATAGAAGATATGTGATAGCCACTAGCCAAAAGAAGTGAAAACAGAGATATGAACAGTCCAGAGGAACAGAATCAGTTGTAACTTCTTGAGTTGAAGTAGGAAACCAAATGATTGATAGTTTCAACGCTTTTGAGAAAGCATTATAGGGGCTATAAGCACTGTGTTCATATTGGTAACCACTCCTGTGCGTGACAGGGAACTGTACCTAGAAAAAGGGATGAAGCTGGTGAAGAGTAAAGCACCTCAATGACCACGTGCTTCCAAAAGTGTGCCGTAAGGGGACGTAGCATGCTCTCCCTGGCTCTGACCAGCTGCCCAAGGGGCCCGAGATTCTCTGAGTGTGTCCAGAAGCAAATCTCTGGAGAAGAACTGAGCAAGCATATATGATATTTCCCCTTAGCACTCTTTCCAGCATTTGACTTTTTTCAGTTAAGTTTGTTTACTTACCCGTAACAGATCTCCAGTCTCCCTCGGAGTTCCTGTAAGCTTCTATGCCCAGTAGCCTCTGGCAAGGAATTTCACAGGTCTACTATTTTATGTAAAGAGCCACATCTTTCTGTTTGTTTTGAAGTTCTTTCCAACTGCTTTCTCTTGATGAACCCCAGCTCTTAAACTGGAAAAGACAGTCGAAAGTAAATCTCTCTTGGTCTCCTCTAAATAATCTGCAATTCTGTAGGTCATCAGTAATTTGAAGCCTCAGCTTAATATGTGAAGATTTCTGCATGTTGATTATTAAGCAAAACTGAACATGTGTATGTCTGGGTTTCTGAAAAAACTTAGTACATGTGTCCTTGAACAATTTTTATATTACATAACTCTATATTTACAATTTGTGGGAAAAATATTTAATTTCTTTCATCTCTCGATTGCTCGTTCTATCCCAGACTGTATTTACATAGAGGGCTGTGGTTGCTGCATACCATCTTCAGAATAAGTAACTGATCTGGATCAATCTCTGCAATCACTGGTACTGCATGTGGAAAAAGAGAGGGCTATTTTGTTAATCATTCTTCGGCTCTCCTTCTCCTGCCTTTATATACAAACAAACAAACAAATGAAAAAAAACAACTACCACTAGCAGATTCTGAAAAGGGAAAGAGGTTTCTCCCTTTGTAAATTATCTTTCTTTGTTTTGCTTTGGGTTTGGTGGTTTGGGGGTTTTTTGGTTTTTTTTTTTTGTTTTGTTTTGTTTTGTTTTTTGTTGGTGTTTCTTGTTCGTTTGTTTATTTGGTGGTTTGGGGATTATGTTTTTTGGGGTTTTTTTGTTGGTTTTTTTTTTTCCTCTAGGAGATACTGCTTAAGTGTTTTCTTGGAGTCTGTGGTCTGATTTCTTTTTTTATAAGTTAAATTGGTTTGCTTTCTTTTTGCTTAATAAAAATGGAAGATGACATAACTGTGTAAAAACTGAATTCTTTACCATTTATGAACTGCAGCATTCTGTGGAGTGAAAATCTAGCTACAATAATAAATGGGAATTGGACAGCAGGTTGAAGTCTTGACTTTAAATTATGCCTGAGAGCCCAGGTATAACAAGGCTTTGCAGACAATTAATGGTAACTAATAATATGTTTCTTGCATGTACTAAAACATACTCCAAAGAGCAGTTTTCCAGAACACATTTCTGGTCTATCTTAATAATACATTTAGATTAGTTAGAAAGTGTTTACTCTGCTCTCATTGTTGTAAATAATCATAATAAATTGGGCAGTGCTGAATGTTTTCTTCCAAATTCTAAGTAAATTTAGTTATAGTCAAATTCAGTTAAAAATAATTTTTGTAAGATTGAAGCACATATTTATAACCTAGAAAATATTCTGGGTTAACTTATGTGGCATCATTTTTAAGAACAGTTTGTACAATGACCACAAGTAATCCTTATTACATTAGTCATCTATCTTTTGTTCATTTTTAGTCTTTCAGGTTGTTTTTCTGTTCATCCTTGCCACAAGTTAGATTATAAAGGAAAAGGTTGTTCTGTGTTAGCCTTAAAAATCTATGTGCAAGTATTTCTTTCTCTCATCTTTTCATTTAGCAGGAGTACAATTTACTACACAATGGCACAGTCCCAAATGTCTGTGCTGTGCAATGAACTCAAATTAGGATTAAAGATTGTCAATTTTATTCTGAAAAGCAATGCTAGGATAATATTGGCCATCTACCAAAGCTGTACAGGCTTGAAAAGTTTTGCTGAATGTGCACAGAATTCCATTCAAGCATGGGCAGTTCACACTGGCAAAGGTCAGCTCTTGTTCTCATTCTGTAAGGCCTCTAATTTTTCATCATTAGCATCTTTAAAGATTGCTACGGGGGTTTTGCAGGAGATAAGGGGTGAACACCACTTTGTAGTGCTACAGCAGAAGGACTGGTAAATATTTAGAGCTAAGTGTCAGGGAATATCTGGACATTGAGGAGGGTGTTTCAAGTGCTGAAAAATATGGAGCATTACTCGCTTGGCTAAAGAAAACTGGGCTTTCCACAAAGTAATGTAAATAAAGTCCATGCTGGTATGATCATACAAATAAATTTTTCTTTGGTTTTCTGTATGAATGTATGTGACAAACATGAGAGTTTTTGAGTTTGTGGGTGGGAAAGAAGGGAACATAATTGTGAGGTAAAAAGGAAATTAAAATATTTGGTTGAACTAAGGAATCAGAACCCAACCCATGTACTCGAGTGAATGTTACATTGCATAATGCAATGTAATACATGCTGTAGCAAACAGCAATAACTGACTCCTTACTGCAAGCTTGCTGTTTTCCTCCCCACCAGCTTAAAAGTGTTATGCTGTGTTGAGATGCCTTCTTACTTTCAGGTGAATGTTATTTTGTATCACACAATTGTTATGTTCTGTTCAAGTTCTTCACCTTTTTGTGGCAAGGTTGCAATGGAAACCTTTCCTGCATTATCTTTTATAGTGATATGGCTATGCAAATCTGGATATAACTTTCTAGTGAAGAGACAGCCTATGACAACAGATGGGGTTTTTTTTAAATCTACACACACCATCTCCTTGAACACTAAAAGCTAAATCTGTGGTGTGATGGTCAGCACAGAAACATCTGCACTGATTTGCAGTGTTACAAATTATGGGCAAAGTCAGAAGGTTAAATTGGGTCATGGCTAAGCTGGAAGAGGTCAGCTCAGCTCACTGTTGAAGATTTTGCCAATTCAGTTAGCTGACTTTGTAGTGAAGCAGATGATGGGTCTTGCACAAGCTATTCCACTAGCTCAGATATAATGGTAGTGACCCTCACCAAAGGATGTCAAAAGCAGTTAGAAACTGAAATGAGGATTAGCATCCTAAATAGGCACAGGCTTTTCTCTACTGGCCATTTGTCATAGCTCACAGAATTGATAGCTTCAGCAGGAATACAATACTGTAAAATTCAATATTGTCCTGCTTGTGGAACATCATCAAATGATCTGCTTCTGTGTGTTCATTCTTAGTGCCATGTGTGCCAGGATAGCAATGAGCATTTGGCTGTAACAAGAGGCAGAATCTGAAATACTGGAGGAAAGGGCTTGTAGGGGATGTCTCAGTTGAGCCACACGAAGTTCACTCACAACAGCTAGCTCAAATCTTGATTTCCCAAGCTCATTGACTTTATACATGGTGCTAAGTATATCCAAATCTGCTTAAGTTCTGAAAGCAGTTTAGCAGCATTAAAATGGAACAGCACCAAAGCTAAAAGCATTTCTCAACTGACAAACTGACTAATGTAGGTGCATGTCAAAACTGCTGCTGTTTCTCTAATAGTGTAATAACCTGGCCCTCCCTTACACTCTGTTGCAAGATGTAGCTGTGCTTTCCTTTCTCTTATTCCATTGGCCATCACATCCATTGTTGTTTCCTTTTATTTGGTGCTTGTGGCTTCTCCAGGAAAAAAGAAATCTGAAAATAGATGCAGTCATATTTCTAGAGTCTGCATATGTGCCATTAATCAGAATATATTTCCTTCTGACCCTGAGAACATTCAGGGTTATCCTGAGGCTTTGTGATTGTAGGTGATTTCTCTCCCTCTCAAAATGCTTCCATGTATCTCATTTCCAGACATAATGAAGGAAACATGATATTCATGGTATATTCTTCCTTTGAATGAAGGTCAATAGGCCATGGACAAATCTTTGCTTCCTCCTCTGCCTGTTGTTTCCAGCAGCAAAATAATCTGCTAACCTGAAAGGCAGAAGAACATGATGCATCCCCACCCTAGCAAGGAATAAAGAGAAACCTTCTCTGTGCATCAGCCATTCCCTGCATGTGTTAATTAAAATTGTTTCAACTGCTGTTAAATCATTCCAAGAAGAACCAGACAAGTAGAATTGTGCACTTAACTTTTGAAAGGGCCTGTACCTTGTTTAAATTACTCCCCAGTCCTCAGCTACATCCAGTGTGTTTTCAGCCCACCTGTAATTCTGTCCAGAGCCAGATTACTTATGCTTAGTGAAGATGTGGATATTTACTCTGTGAAAAATGAGAAACCGTGTGGCAATACACATCTCTTTCTTACTCTGCTGAAAGTTTTTATTTGGCTTGCAGAATTTTGAATAGAAGTTTTAACAGGCATAGGGTGGGTAGGGTATGTGTATGGCTTCACTGCATATAGTAATTAAACACAATATTGGCTGGCTGCTGAATTTGAAGCGGCTTAGATAATATGACAATGTCTTTTCAGTTCTAACATAGAAGAGATTTACTATGGATGTGTTATAAACCTGTGATTTATAAACCTCATTGACTTCATTAGTCCCCAGGGGCTTTATTCTTGTTAGCCTGGAAATGCCTGTTTAAATTTAATTTTTTCCACTTTTTTTCTTTTTTTATTTAAATTATGACCTCATTAGAGTGAAAACATGGCTCCAGATTCATGCCTTGTGTAAATCAGCCAAGTCTTGCAACTAACCCCAGCTGAAGATCCAGGCTGTAAATTGAAAACCTGTCCTTTCGAGTTGCCTTTTCCAATCCTGAAGGCTGGCCCTAGTGTTAGAAACATCCTCATACTAACTTAAAAGGGCATTTCAGTAACTTGCTTTGTGTCTCTTCTTCCAGTTAAGACTGTAGTCTCTCAGTGTGCCTAAGATTTAGGCAAACACATGTATCAGATGCAATACAGTAAATTTTTTCAAAAGAGGACTTGGGGCAGGATGTTTAAAAAGATGTGCAACAATGGTAAAGGGTAGGATTGCAAAAACGGTGAATGCCAAGTGAGATTAGGTTTCAGTCTGCCACATTTTTTCAGTGGTAAGAGGAGCTTCTTTTTTGTAGTTTTCTTAAGTACTGTAGTTAATGTGAAGAACATCTCATAAAAGTTGTTCAAGGTAAAACAGATAAATGGCTTCACTATAGTTGTCAAATTTCAGTTAATGAGTGTTGTTTTTTTTTTTTTTATTTTAATGCTCCATTATTCAAATTCAAAACCATCTTGGGGTTATTGTTGGATTGTGGCACAAGTTGCTGGGGTTTTTTTCTTCTTAACAGGTTTCATTTTCTTTCTCTATTTTAAGATACTGAAAAACTCTTCTACCTAATCTTTTACACTATATCCCAAACAGTTTTATTTATAGTTGCCAGAAGTAAGTTCCTAATGTCATGTTAATTAGAAACATGTGGTGAAAAAAAGAGGCAACTTTTAAGCTGACACTATTTTTGAGTTAAAATCTGGCATCCCCTTTCTACTGACAAGCCTGACAACTGCAGCAGCAATCACCTCATCAAATCTCTCCGTTGTGTCTTTCCTGGTTTTTGGCATTCTTCCTGTCTAAATTTTTATCAGATGAGTGCTTTTTTCTTGGCAAGTATTTTGAATACCTTCTTGTTGCTTTATCTCTGCACTATCACCCCTTGCCCTTAATGTCATTTCTCACATGTAAGACTGTGGCAGAATTCAAAACAAATTAGTTATGAACATAGATTCAAAGACCAGTTTTTCCTCTTGACTCTCTAGTCTCTTCTCCCCTCACTTTTTAAACACCAGCATGTCACAGATACCACAGGAACACTCAGTTTTCAAGAGATTTTTGAAGCTTTAAATCCTCAATTCTGCATCTACCTTTTTTCCACTATCATGTGTCCTATATTGCTTTTGAAAGGTTTTCTGCTGGTGATATCTGGATTTTAATCCTGAGTTTTGGAAATAGTCAGTAGGCTATGTCAGAATAAGAATCTTTAGTTATAAATCCTTGAGACCACAGCCAAACTATCCTTCCTGCAGTTTTTCTCAAACTTTGCCTCATATAGACTTTCTTGCAAGATATCTGGTATTTTCTAGTTTTCTAGTCAATTCTGAACCTTGAAATTCATACAATGAAACCAAGAAAAATGCTTTTTTTGGGGATAGCTATCCAAATAATTTGTTTCTTAAAATAAATACACAAATATTGAGTGATATTTGCAAGCAGAATTTATATGAATGAGGACCAGTCTTCCTTTCCAGAAAAGAAAGACTGAGGAAAATGTAGGCCTGCTCTGGAAGGTGGCTGGTTACCCAGGATATGGAGAAATTAATATAATATCTCTCACTGAGAACACTGTAAGCTGCTGAATGCTCAGCAAACAAAACCCTTCTTCAGGGTGCCATGAACAGGCAATAAACTTCAAATGGTTTTGAATTTGAGTAATGGCACATTAAGGAAACATATTAATTAAGGGAAATTTGGCAATTTTATTGGAGCCGGTTTTCTAGTTTCTTTAGTCGGTGAAGAGCAGTGTAAGCTGCTGGACACGTAGTGTTTTTGTAAGTCATGTTGCAGCAGAGTGATCAACAATTAAAAAGGATTCAATCCTGCTACATAGCCTTCCTGTAACTGCACCCCAAAGGGTGGTTCAGTCACCAGTTTGCATCATGGTGCCATGTTATCACTTAACATGCAAAAGTATTTTTAATGCTTTGTGTACAACCAAGGCTTTAACTGATCTGTCCCATGGAAATGAAGATGAATGGTAACTCTACAGTCTGCTACCAAATGTTGTTCGTACTAATTTTCCAGTCTTACATAGAAGAAGGCAAAGGCCGTGATGTAAATGGACAATCAGCCTTCTTCTGGATACTTGACACTCTCATTTTGAGGCTCAGTTTTGACATAATTTAAAATAGCATGTAACAATGTGGAGAAAAGAAAGTTAAAATCTTATGTGTTATTAGAAGAAAGTATTAGGAATTAAGATGATGATTATTAAAATATCTTGTGGAATAGCAAACCAAAGCTCCTAAATCCATTGTTCAAAGAGAATGCTTAATACAAGGATTTAAGACCAAATACATTTCTTCTTCCGTATAATGTAATGCTGATTTGTAGAATCAGTGCACAGAAAAAATATTATAACAATAATGTTGTTGGAAGAATGTTAAGCACATCTTTATGAAAAACCAACATCACAGGAGCAGTCTTATTGCCGGTATTGTTCTCTTATTGCACCGTAGCATGTGCAACATCCAGGTCACTGCCAGTGCAAACCAGACAAGCTTAAGCTGCGATGAGTGATACTGAAGGGGGGCAGGGGAAGGGGGGCTGCGCATGGGGATCTGGATTGTCTCAAACTCAGACCCCAAGCAGAGATCCAGTGCTGGCAAATACAGTGGGAGTCTGCAGGGAAACTCTGCAACTCAAGTCTGCAGGGAATGGGAAAGAGTAGTTCCAGATAGGCCACCTTGACAAAGGTATTAGGTGTAGCAGGACATGCTGGTGTTCTGAACACATTGACAGTTATGAGCTTTTTAAGCAAATGTTTCTCATTTCTTTTTTCTCTTTGTTAGTTAAGTTGGATGGGGTGACTGGTGCTGAAACAGTTTAATCCTTGTCTACAAAGCAATTTATTGCAAGTTATTGCATCCTATTGCAATTGATTGCTTTATTGTTGTTGGCGTGTTCTGTGCTTTTTCTCTTAGAAATTTCATTTTGCAAATGTAGTAATAATATTTTACATGTGTAGAGTGCCTTTCATCACAAAATACTTCACAAACTAGACAGAGGTTTTGCAGTCAGTTGTTTGAAAGTGACTTAGGCTGGTATCAGGAGACACAGCTATCTTTGCCCATACAGTCCAGTCAGGCTGAAGGCTTTTCATACTGTATACTTTCTTGTAACCTATATTGTCACCTGAGTAATAAATAGCCAGCTTCCATTCCTGGCTTAGATACATTTACTGCTGTGACTCAAAACCTGAAGTACTTGCAGGGTAGGAAAACAGTTTCAATTTTACTGGCTGCCACACTCTTGGCCTGATTGGCCACAAAACTAAAAAAAAACCCAAGTACAAGAAAGGCATTGAGACCTTAAAAAATGTATTTTTAACTCTTATTACTTCCTTTTTGTGCATTGTTTTAGGCATGCATGATCCTAAAAAGTGTTACTAATCCCACTCCTATGTTTATTTGACCAATTGCTTCAAAATTTAAAATTTGCTGTAGTCTTATTTTTATTTTATTGTGTACTATGGCCTAAAGCTAAGACACTGCATTAATGAACTGACCAGCTAGAGGTAAGGGCAACAGATCCTGCACTCTGTGGTAAGCTGGCCTTAAATTTGAGCAAATACTTGAAAATTCTGTGGCATTCAGTGAAAGAACTGAATTAATTTAAACTGAACTGCACACAACCTTTTAAAAAATAAATCTGCTACATATATGGATAATACTACTCTTAAATATTCAGCCTCTTTTACTTACTTTAATTCAGCGGATTTTTTCGCTGTCTCCACATAATTTCCGTGTAAAAGGAAAGGCTAATCTACTGGTTCAGACAAAAGGCTTAAGCTCAGATGATCTCTGTTCTGTTTCCTTTTTATCATGTTCTCGCATTTTTTCCTCCATCTGTAAAAAGGAGATGACAGCACTTCACTGCCTCATGATTGTGGAAGGATAAATACATTGATTGTGAGATGTTAAAAATGATCGAGCCAAGTACGTAACTAGGCCAATTTATATAGAGAGATTCTTTCAAATTAGGAGTTGGGATATTCTGTCTTGGAGAAGTCTGGAGGAACAGTTCTTGCTTCAGGTACTTAGTAGTGAAATGGTTAACAAAATATATATACAGGCAATGTTTAGGATTTAGAGTTAACACCCTATTGAGATGATTGAAAATAGTTCACATCTTGCTGAACTGTCATTTTGAGCTGTCTGCCAATTTAAGAACATATTGCTGCCTCAGTTAACATATGGTTCGAGTTGATACAGTTTTCTGTGCAACCATGAGAGCTAGACACATCATTATATGAAAATGAAAACAAATGGCTGAGTCCTGAGCTTGCTGCTTTAGGCCCCCCCCAGTGTAAGCAGGAGTTCAAAGCCACCCAGTCTTCCCGTTTGGAGATTCCTGCAGCACGAGAGAGCCCGGTGTGATGGTGAGCCACAATAACCTGCTCCTGTGCCACAGGCTTGTGGTGTGCAGCCTCTAAGGGACATTCCCAGGACAGAGGTTTTACGGTGTGAACACAATGGCAAATGATCCCCTGGGCTGCTGTACCTAATTTGTCAAGATTTAATTAGAATCTGGGATTGGTGAGCCTCCTTTTGGGATTTCTACTCCTTTACTGTGTCACTGGTGTTTCAGATATGTTATACTGGGCACTTTAAAGGACTGAACCCCAAGCTCTTGCTGCATCTTAACTGTGTTCTACTATAAGTTAATGCCACCAAAGCAAAGGGGAAGGTTTCTGAGGAAACACTTTGTTTAGTGAGCACCATGAGGTAGCTTTCAGTATCTGCAGAAGTAAGGTTGAAAAATTTTCCACTGAACTTATTATCGCTCTGTTCTAGAACACCTGCAATTTTTTTTGCATACTGGCTAAGATCTCTTTTTTTTCTGCTGTGATAGAAACTCTACAATTGTGCTACAATTTGCTTTGTTTTTCTTAGTTTAAGTTACAGTTTTAGCAGTGCATCTTTTTTCTACTTAAGCTAGGTAAATTTTGCAATATTTTCAACTCACTTGGTATCCACATATTTTCCTTGGTGAAGTTCCTGGTATGTCTCCTATCATAGTACAAAAATAATTTACTCCAAACAAATTATATTTAAATTATTTTGAAGGTATGAATAAAGCTGACAAAACCAAAACAAAATAAAAAGTTGAAGCTGAGATTTCATCTTTTCTTGTGCAGTGGGGCAGATGCAGACCAGAGCAACTCCGGTTATGCGTACAGCATAAAGCTATCCAGATTTGGATAAATGGACTTCTTTCCTTGTACATATGGTTTTGAAACTGGCTTATTTCCCAACATTCTTTTTGACTCAACTTTTAGATTCAAAGGAATCCAGATATCTGACCAAAATTCATTTAATTTTCTCATGCCTATTAAAAGTAAGTATTTGTGCAAAATGAGACCACAAATCAACTCAGGTTTGCTTGTGAGATTGATGAACCATAATTAATCTTTCGATGAACTCAGTCTAAATTTCAAGCATGTAATAAAACATGAAAGCATATCCAAAAATTGCTTTGAGTATATCNTTTTTTTTTTTTTTTCCTGGGGTCACTTATTTTGGGGTATTTACAAGCCAGCCAACTGACAGAAATGCTGCTTAGCAATCCCACCTGCAGATTGTCTGTAAAAGTACTGGTATACAAATTGCACAGACATGCAGCAAATGGCAGATTTTTGGTGATAAGGTAATGGCAGGGCAGCATTTAATTCTTTGGAGCTGCTGGAGGGCGTAGGCCAAAATCTCTGGGTGCTCCACAGCTCAGGTTTTTCCATGACATCATTGCCTCCTGTGTGTTCCCTGGATTTGATGAGAGGCTGCTGCTTCCCACAGTGCCTTAGAGAGAATGTCCTGCCTGTGGTGAGATCCCAGCTGGCTGTGGCTGTGCAGAGGTTGGTTGGTGCAGGCAGGTTGGGCGTGGCATCAGTCTTACATTGGGAGGTTTACCCTAAGCAGGATGCTCACTCCAGGGTTCTTTTCACCCAGGTTGATATTTAACAGCAAGCTGATATCTGATTTTAGAAGCAAAGTGTCTCCTTCTTTCTTCTTTTCAAGTTTATGCATAAATCCACATTTTAAAATGGCAGCATAGTGACTGTAGCTGTTAAAAAGAGATGATTACATCCTAACTGATGTATTAGACCTATGTGAAGATTTCTGTGTTTGTTACAGGGTGCTCTTATGTTTATATTCTTGTTTGCAGCTAGGAACCTGTTGGATTTGTCTTATAAGATCTTAATTTTTGGAAACTAGATTACTACCATTGAGCTCTATGACTCTATTGCTGTACCACTATGCCTTTACCTAGCACAGTGACACTACTTTGTAATTTATAGGTAGTGAGACGAAAGGAACCAGGATGCATTTCATTGATCTTTCCATGTTGTAAATGTAAAATTCATGTGCATATTTGTTTGCTTTATGGCGGTTCTCTTTCCTTTTCCTTATTTAATATGCACTTCATACTGTGCCAAGGGGGTCAGTAGGGCAAATCAAGGAGCCAGATGGCTTGCCTCTACCCTAAGGAAACATACCAATGTTTAGCTGGCCATTTTCCCAAATAAAGGCAAGGCTGGAATCCACAATAAATGGGAGAGTTGGTTAAAACTGCATCCTTTTCTTAGATTCACAGCTCCAACCTCCTTGAGGCATGAGCTTTTTATACTTCACTGCCGTTTCCTAGCTTTCTCCAAGTAACTGCATCTTAGAAGATATTAGAGGGGGGTACAGCTCATTTTATTTATGGCCTTTGCACAGTAACAAGTTTCAGTTATTATAATCTGACTGAAATAAGAAACCATAATCCATGGATGAAAAGACAGTGGACAAACTCAGTTAAATCCCTAGTACCCTGAGGACGTATATTTTGTCCATTTTTGGTTTTTTATGTTCCCTTTTTTCTTCTGTTATTCCCAACTTTAACTTTTGAAAAGCCAAGCAGTTTAAGTGGCCGGGCCTGGGGAGCTAATTTGTATGCAGCACAAATTTCAGGATCTGTTCCCAAGCCTGTGCAGAGTGAAAAATGGCCTGCATTTTCTTGATAGCCCATGTGGTTGTAAAGAATAAATGGCTAATGAATTACAGATGAACATTGACGCAAATTAATCTTCCTGATGTCCCTGGGTTATATGGCAGCCATTTAAAAGTTTAATCAATACACTAAAGTTGAAAACATGCAGGCACTGCAGTTGTTTGGATGTAATAAACATCAGAGGGAAACGGGAGGCTTGTACCCAGTCCATGTATCATAATGACAGGTATTTATGTTTAATGGACTAAATATTTTTTATTGGAAGAGAGCAAATGTCAGCTTAACTTTGTAAGCCCTGCATTCAACTTTCCTTTGAGGTTGGTGAGAGACGGCTGACATGTCATTGAAAATGAAATGTAAAAAAACCAATTGAGACAAAGCGAGGATAAGGAGCTGTTTTGCCGACGAGATGTTGCTTTAATGCTCTGCAACTATTCATTAAATAAAATGTAAACTCTACCATTTCAAACGTTGCAGTAAAATGGTTTACTAGGGCAGACTTTTAATGGTTATTAGGGAAAACAAGAGCCAACTGCTGCCAAATATTCTTTTCTGGGAAACATTTTATTTGAAAAGTCTTTTCCTGAGTTACAGTTTCAGAAGATTTATAATTATGGAACAGTCATCTCCCCTTCCCCCTTTCTTTTTTGAGACAAAGAAAAACAGAAAAATAACTTTCAGTATAACCCATTTGATGGTCTTTTTTTTTCCCCTTTGAACAGAGTAATAGCTTTATATAAGCTTCCCAGAGACTTGGATATTAATTGCACTTGAATTCAATAAATTTTAGAGCCATGTGTGTCCAGAACTTAACCATCATTGCTATAAATGGAGAAGGAGGCTATGCAAGACTGCCACATTCACCAGGCGTGCACAGTCGTGTGGCTATGGGAAAGACCACGTTAAGTTATTTTCTTTAGGTCAGAAAACATGTTGTTGTTATATCATTTGGTCTTACGAGAAGACAGACCTCTTCCAGGTTAAACAAAAAATCCTAATAAATGGAAGAAAAAGGGAAGAACGTCTTGTACCAGCCTTCTGTAATCTGCTTTAGTACCCCATTTGTTTGATCTTACGTGGATGGACACTTGATGGTTTAAAGTGGTCTCATAAAGCCTCTGGTAACGTGTTCTGTGGAATCACATCAGAAAGGGAGGATGGTTGAATGCCTGTGGGTCACTGTTTGCTTTCTTGGTGATTGGCTGAACAGGTTCTCTTGACTTCATCATCTGTCTAAAATATTTCATACATTTAAATAATTGCTCTTAACAGTGCAGTGAGTCATCTGGTGAAAGTTTGATGACTGAGCTGCTATTTAAAGATCTCCAAGCCTTTACCAAAGCCTATTTTAGGCAGACAAGTGCATTGGGGGAGTGACAGAAATCTATTACTTCACAGGCACCCAACATGTATAACTTCTGTTGAGTAGGCAGACTATTTTATTTTGTTATTTTAACAATTTAATCTCAACCTATTTTTATGTTGCATCAGGTTCTACTCAGTTAAAGTGGCTACTATTGAATTGTGAATAAAGCTGTATTTGGCTCAATAATGTTGTAGATTGATAGCATCATGTTTATAAGGTATCATACACTGCTTCCTGACAACAAAATAATTGTTGAAGAGCTTCTGAAAATGTTGCTCATCTACTCCCTGGATGATGAGCTATTTCCATTTTTGAGCAAGCCCAAAAATAAATTAGTGTTTACACTGTGAAAAGTAAAAGAATGAAATGTGTACATTGGCGAGACAGTCTGTGAAGGTTAAAGAACTGAGTGGCACAAGACTGAAATCACACAAAAATGGGCTTTTTTTTCTCCCCCTCTTCTGCTACCCTGTCACATGTCCCAAATACTGTAGTTTTTTGCCTCAAGTATGGCCTAACCTGATGATGTTCCAGACAGAGTACTTTTTCCTGATCTTATAGCCTTCACTAAGCAGTGGGTTACTCTTTCCATGGCATGGCCACTCCCCACTATGCCTAGAATTTGCCTGGAATGCAGTGCAAGGCAGCCAAGCCATGACTTACTGGTTTTTGGCCATTGGAAATGCTCTACTGAGTAGTCCTTAGATGTCTTCAGTGTGACCGGGGAAGGGGAAGGTTGGAACCTTGCTGTCTTAATAAAGCATCAAAGACTTAGAAGCAGCATTGCAGTGTCCTGCTGAATTAAGTTACAGTTTGGTTCAGTTTAAAAAATTGTCTTTTGTTTCATAACACTCAAAGGCAATTTTCCAAAACTGTTCAAGAGCAGTAAGCTTTAGTGGCAGGTGAAGTAAAACAGCAGGTAACTACAGCAAAACATTAATAAGATTGCACCAGACAGAGGTGGTGCTAGGAGAAAATTAGAGGTAAAGAGTGGGTGACATTAGATTGATTCTTTCTGTCAGATAGAAAACACTCTTTTCAATAACTATTCACAACAAAATATGAAGTTCTCTGTAAAATGGTACGTTGGGGAGTGGAAACCAGCACTATCCAACACACTACTCCAATAGCAGAAAATCTAATAAGTTATTTTCTTGATCAAGCTATTATACTTGACTTTGACTAAATTAGTCTGAGTCAGATTTTTACAAGAAGCTTGAACTTCAGACAAAGAAATCCTTTTTGCTGGGGTTTCTGAATATTTAAATTCTGTAGAGAGTCTGCTGCTATTATAGGCTTAATGGATAAAATAGATATAAAAAAAAAATTTAAATCTGCTATAAAATATTTCTTTTAAAGCAAAAAATGTGACAACTCCAAAAATTCACATTTAAAGTGAGTTTCAGTTTCATTGAGAGAAAATATCTAAGGATGTATGAAAAAATATTGTCAATTGACAGAATTATTAGTGATTAAATGTGGCTTTTTGAAAGAGCACTTTTCTTTCAGTTCAAAGCCATATATGTACTTAAGTACAGCAACTTCACACAACTGTCTTGAAGATTTACCAGTCCAGACACACAAATTTACCTGCTCACTCCTTGCCTTAATAAGTGATACTGAAAAAATTTAATGGTGTTTTATCTGTCCATCACAAAACATTACTTCTGACTACTGGCTGGGGAATGTTTTCCAAGGCTGATGCTTACCAAGCATTTAAGTACATATTTGTGTTTCAGTTTTTTCCCACATGGTACCAGTGCAACAAAGATGCACAGTATGTCTGTCATATAGGCAAAATATTTAAATAGTGTTATAAAACGAATAATCTAAAATTAGTTTAATCTAAGTGAAAAAGAAGATAGGAAACCGTGATTTGGCAAAGTACCTTTTTCTTTACCATGTTCCTTTTAAATTCCTCAGGAATACAAATGTGATGTTAAAGGGTGAAAGCAGTTTGAAAATAATGCCAGTCGCAGCCTTCTTAAACTGGGAGCCACAGTCCTGACAGCTATTTAAAAAACAAAGTAACTTTTGGGTTTGATTTTGTATAATGAGCATATGACAAAAAGGTTTACTTCTACACTATCCTGCAGGTGTAACTGTTGTCTGTCAATTTATCCTGTATTTTATTTTGATGATGAGAAAACACTAGGGAGAATAAATAATTCTCTTCATCAAAAACCTTAACAGGAAAGAAAAATGTCTCAAGACAATTTCTTGTATTGGTGGTTATTTGTGATGGTTAAAAGAATTATCTGAAAACAAAGAAGTCTTTCATAATGAATCTAAACACAAAAGGTTTAATAACATTTACATCTGTGTATCATCCATGTCTCCAAATGCAAGTCATGAATAACACATAAACTAGACTATACAGGCAACAGAAGTGCTAGCACATCATTTAAAATCCAACACACCCCATCGTCAGTGGAATCAAATACACAGCAGGAATGGTTCCAGTTAATAGACACACAATGAAGTCATTGAAAATGAAAACATATTAATTATGTTCCTAAAGGTTAAGATAGGAATGGCAGAATTCTCTAATCCTGGACTAATATTAGTGTCCCAAATCCATGCAGGAAAGCCTGTAATGTTTCAAAAATTGTGGAAAATTTTAGTCACACTTATTTCTATCTCACCCATGACTGACTCTACATCATGGGGGTAGCAGGGGGAAGAGCAGGAAGTGCAAGACAAAGACAAAACCAGGGAGAATTATCGACAAAAAAGATGTTCTTGGTCCAAACAAATCACTTGCACTACATGAGCTAATTGTAAGAATAGACCATTTCTAAACTGCAGCTGTTATGTGCTTAAGCAAACCCTGCTGGGAGAACTGCTTTGTAGAACACCTCTCCTTACACAGACACACGGAGCATCCTTTAACAGAGGAATTCAAAGTGCGGTGTATAAGGGAAACCTTTTCTGCTTCCAAATTTACCTGAGCTTATTACAGGATGTGAGCCTAGCTTGTCACTCCAACATAGGCTTCCCTTAAGTGTTTTCTATTTTTGTTATTTTTTGCCTATGTTCAATCACAACAACCTAGGGTGAAGACTGTGTGTGTGTATGATGGGAAGTGAGTAAGGGGGGCTGAGGGGGAACACTCAGGTTGTGCGATAGACAATGATAGGTGTCAAAAAACCCCACAAAATACCTAGCTTGGTCACAGTCATTTTCTTTGTATAATATTTTTTGGTTGTTACTGCGGACTAGTAAGATCACTCATTTCATAGTTAATTTTAGATGTACTCTTTCTCTACTCTTTTCCCCACCCTCCCTCAAATGCTTATCCAGTCATCTCTAACACAAGACTATTGCAACTGGGTTCCCAACTGTATTAACTCCATTGTGCCGGTGTGCTGAGCACCCCGATCCTTAATGTTTTTATGCTAAAACCCAAATCTTCCCAACAGCAAGGGGTTAATTGTGTGTTTTCAATGTGCTTTAAAACTCTCAGCTCTTGGGAATGATGTTTCCATGAGGATTGAATATAATTACAAAATAATATAGGCACTCTGTCTTATTTTCTGTGAGTGATACTTAAGTCCTTGCTGGTTTTGCTGCATGTGTTTATATTGGGGCTCTTCCTTCAGTGTACTTGATGCAAGGTATTTGCAAATTTGAGCCTTTGGGCTTTAAATGTTGTGCTGCTTCTTCTGTTCCTTATTCACTACAGATTAGGTATAATTGATGACCTGCATTTACAGGCATGGGTGGTATACAGATGTAAATGTTATTATAGCTTTTATATTTTATGTTCTTTCTGAAAGATCATTTTGTCTTTGAATAATACTCCTGTTCAGATTTTGGGGGGTTTATCTCTAAAAGAGAATATGAAATGGATATTGCACATCGTATATTTCTTAAAAGTAATTTGGAATTTTAGGGTATGGGATTGGTGGTGACTGATACACTGCCTGGATGAGATATATCCCTTTGAAAATAACAGCGCCAGTACATGCCTGCATCTGTCTAACCTCATAATTCACTTTCACATTGGGTTATGGATGTCTGCATTCAGTGAGTCTATCTTCCCTTTAGGTATTATTTCAGCCCTTTGAGATAATAAGGAAAGTTTAATTGCGTTGTTAATTGATTTTTTGCACAACATTATTACCTTGATTGATTGCAGAGTTGATGAAAATGTTAGACACAGGCAGTGTAAAGTATCAGCCCAGTAAGGAGTGGGAGCCTTGTGGAGAATAGATAACCTTGATGTTAAGAGCTATATCCTTCAGATATGTCTTCCCTTGACATATTGATGGCCCTTGAAAAGGGAAAAGCTGATTGTATGCAGAATGCAATCATTAAACCCACTTCAGCTGGCTGTTGATTAATTTGTTTTTTCCTGAAGGATCTAGTTAAAGAGAAGGCCTCACTAGTATCAACAGCAGCCATTTTCCAGGCTTCAGATTATACTTAACCCTCTCCAAGAAGAAAGAAAAATTATACTGTCTTGGTTTAGACAGGCAGATGGTCTGCAAACATTCAGTGCAACTGCAATTTGGGGATTATAACACTCACTTTACCCCGTTAACTACTGCTTCCTCCATGACCTCTCCTCCCCCTGCCTTCAGTATTCAGTTTTGCCACAGCTAGCAGAAAGTCACGTTTGATGTTTTCTGAGTAAGGCCAGTGTCTGTTCTCAGCAGAGATGCCAACAGGGATGTCAAGCTTGTTTTGCCCAAAGACTGAAATACTTCAGTAGCATATAGCTGCTTCCCAGGAGCCTCTCTGAAAGGACCACAGGGTTCACTGCACACACGTAAGTGGTTAAGCTTTCCTTATCCCTGAAAAGATCTTCCTTGTATAATTTTTTGTTATTACTTTTGAGATCTTTGAGGTCTTCTGTAGGGCAGTTTGTGCTGTTCAGCGCTGCCCCCGGCTTAACAGCAGCACTCATGTGCCCTGTTGTTGAATACATTTAACCCAACAGTGGCTGTGTGTGACCGGCTTTCCTGCTGTGAATTCATGTGATGGTCTAATCCCAGACTACCTGCTACCTTTCTGTTTTAATAGCACCCACTCCGAGAGCAAAGGTGAAGAGTATTGCCTAAATGGCCTTCCTGTGGCAGAAGGGGCTTCCTTGGCTGAAAAACATTCTCGGGATTGAAGGACAGCTTCTGTCTTAAGCCTTTCTTTTCTTTGTACCAGCAGATGACTAAACATATCCAAAATATTTATGTAGCTTTAACCAAGTAATTTAATGTCTCTGAATGTGGTGGAGGTTTTATCCTTCTGTTAACCATTTAAAGTATATTTGGTAAAGTAACAGGTTATTGCTTCCTGTTTAGCTTGGTAATCTCAAAGACAGTCGCTCTTTTTTTGTGCTTGAGTGATAACAGTCGTCAGTGTTGCTTGATTGTTGGGCCACATGTGTTTTATTAGGTCCATTGTGCACATTTTGCCAGTGAGCTCCTTTTTCATACAGGGGACATGTTAACTTGTGACATAGTCAAGTCTGACAAATTTGAACCAGCCAAATAAGTGAGTAATATTTCAAGCTGTCAAAGCGGGTGAATACTGATTAACTGACACACTCCAAAAGCTCTCACCAATATCTGTGCTCTGGTGGAAAATATTTACTAAGCATAATACTTGTTAGAAGGTCTTTCGTGCTTTAACTAAACTTTAATGAATGTAGCCCTAATGAAGGGGTTTTAATGGGTCTCTCTCAAGCTGTTTCTTAGTCCCCAGTTTTTTATCTTTGGAAAAAGCTTCCATAGAGATTAAGAGTGCACCTGTAAACTGTGTTCCGCTGGCCACTGTGATTTAACCTTTAGCTCCCCTGCCATTAGCATATTTTTAAAAGGAGTCTGAGGAAGGAGAAAAAGAGTTGAGGATAGAAAACAATGCCAATATTTTGGCTTTCAGTACTGCAGACAGGTTGGGAACAAGACTATGGCCAGTAACTATTTACCAAGAGCAGATGGTGCTATATGTCATATAGCATAGAACAAAATTCTACTGAGAGGTAAGCCCAGAGAATTACATATTTTCTGAATACTTTGAGTGTTTGGATCCAGATGCACTTCTGATTTCACTTGATGCTAAATTGTAATAGTGACAGAAGAGAGAAAGGAGCTCACCCGTTGTTGTGGGCTCTGGATGTGTCTTACAAAGTGCCAGATGCCCTTAACTTCTGTTGGAAATCAAGGGAATCCAGGGCCTTGTAGTATCTGCTTCTCAAAAACCACTTGTTTTTGTATTAGGAAAATTCATAGCAATCCTATCATTAGCAATTACTTAAATGTTTTTTTTTGTTTCTGAGGGAGGGCTTGTGGAAAGGAGCAAGTAATGGCAGACAAAGAAGGTTCCTTTAACTGTATCGTAATGTGACAGCAGCACTATTTAATTATGCTCTTTAATTTTATTTGAGAGACTTTCTTTCTCAGCTTTAAAAATAAAAAAAGCAACTCGTCTTTATTTCAGATGACTCTCTTGAGAAATTTCAAACCAGTTGAGCCAGACTGAATTTTCTATGGCTTTTTTTTTTTCCCTAATGTGAACTCCTGCAGCAGGAACACATTTGAGATCCAAAAGCAAGTTTTACTCATGAGATGAGCCAAATTTATGTCTAAACTCTCCAGAAGGGCCCTGCTGCTCAAATTTTTTTCACATAAGAATTTGTAATTTTATTGGAATGCTTGCAGACTTTCCGAACAATTATTCCAAAAGTTTGCTTTCTGCCCCATAAATCATGGTACATTTGTTTAATTCTATCACAGTTACTAAAAGAACTCACTTCCCTCTTTTTTCCTCTCGCATTTTACTGCTAATGCAATCTGTGCACGGTTAAGGTTTGTGAAGTATGATTTAATTATCGTCACTTTTTGTTTTCTTAATGACCTTGTCATTCTTTATGGTTTAGTTCCATTGCTGAGCAGTGTAAGTTTTATTATTAGAGTGTAGCCCAAAGTGTAGAGCAGCCCAGCAGAAAGGCCATTTTTCCATATGTTAGCCAAATTAACTGAAAATCTCCTAAATTGTATGGTGAGTGTACATCGAACAGCTGAATTTTCGTATATGGTCAGGAAGGGATTTTACAACCTCCTTTTCCTCCATCATTCTGAATACGTAAAAAGTGTCTCTTACATCAATCACTCCAGTGGTCGCACCGTCGCATTAACAAAGTAATAGAAAGGTGGCTGAAAGCAGCGCTGGCATTTACGCCGTGGATGTGGGAGAATAACAAGTGCCTCCTCCCGGACAACATTTCGAGCCCTTTGTTCAGAGCGCTGCCCCGCCATCTGCACACACGGGCTGCGGCTGCCGGAGGTTCGTGCCCCCG
>VZRO01002166.1:0-95396 GCA_013397915.1 Daphoenositta chrysoptera | reverse complement strand
CCCGCCCGCGCCGGCGAGTCAGCCCTTGGGACGCGGCTGGCGGGGCACGGCCTTCAACTCGCTGAGCCCCGCCGGCCTCGGATAGTTACCGTCTTTTGTTACGCCTTTGCTCTACTAATTTTATTTAGACCACAGCTGAGAGAACGAGATGTATGGAGAAGTGTTTTACAGACTAAAAGAGCTGCGAGCCCATACTTGTTTCCTGCAGTTCCTTCAAGGGTATGCAATATATCCGAATGTAAGCATCAGTCCACCCCTAAAATTCGACACCCTGATGCTTTCTGTGCACTTGGGTTTCTTTGATCACTAACTACACAATTTATGTGTCTGAGTAATTGAAAAAAAATCTGCTTTGATTTTTCAACATATTTCACAAGTATTTAATCATAAAGTCGCATTAATTCTCTCCATGACATTAACAGTACAGCTAAAGACGCACTGAAGAGACAAAAACATTTGGGTGGGGTTTTTAGTTTATTTGTTTGTATATTTTTGTTGCATGCTTTTTGCTTCATTTTCACTAGAAAGCGTCATTCCAACCCCCCAACATATTTCTCTGATGATAGTTACAATAAGCATGGAAAGATTCCAAAGAAATCACAAGTGTAAAACCTTAAATTGTAACAATTATACCCAGAGGAGTATGGAACTGGTTAATGATTTAAAGTATTATGCCCTAAATGCTCCTATTTTAGCCAACAGTAGAGAATCTGTAGACAGCACATGCCCAGATCAAAGCTGATCATGTCAATGTCATTCAAGGAGGGAAAGATACCCTCCTTTCCCCCTGCTCTCCCCCCTACCCTTTTTTTAAACAAAGTATGACATCTGAGGAACAGTGTGTTGATTGTTCCACTGCCAGGATACGCATAATGGAAACATTAGCTCCAAGATAACTTTTAATCTGTCAGCCTAATGGCTCCTTAATGTGTAGAGGGCTTTAAATGTATGTCAGCCAGGGCTGTATAAAGTAATATAGTTTGTGGCCTGAATGGATCTAGATGACTCTGCACCATGACACAATATGGTTTATTATTAAGTATCAGCTCATCAGCTTATTCCCACGGACTTGGACAAGCTTCTCAATTTTCCAGTAACAGATTATGTGAGAAAAAGCTTGCAGTGCCTTTTTTTTTTTTTTTTTTTTACTTTTTCTTTCTCCCCCCCCTCCCCCCACTTCCAAATTACAAGTTCCTTCTCTAGTTGCACTGGGAGCCCTGAAGTGTATTTACAGCAGGCTGCACTTTATCACACATCAGCTTGACTGCTAGTTTACACTGAACATTTATGCAGCTTCCTTGGCCCAGGATGCAAACTTCACATCTTTGTATTCCTATCACCTTCATTGCAAATTTTTCCAACATCCCCTCCCTGTTGACTGCTTTGCTCCCCCCTCCCCTACTCTCACTTCCCAATATACTCCCCCCTTTTTTCCCCCTTCCCACAAACAGGCCAGTGAGACTTGACATGTCACAGTACTTGTCTGTGCCGGATACTTGCAATAATTCAGTGTGTTAGTTTGCCTTCTGTGATTCCTCTCAGCTCCACCTTAGGTGTATAATTCTTAACACCATTGCTGTAGACTGGATACAGATTTGATTTTGTGCCTTTCAGTAATTTCTTTCAGTCTGAAAGACCATTTAGTGCCCCATGCTG
Source organism: Daphoenositta chrysoptera (assembly GCA_013397915.1). Lineage (NCBI taxonomy): Eukaryota > Metazoa > Chordata > Aves > Passeriformes > Daphoenositta > Daphoenositta chrysoptera. Next base: position 93,740 of record VZRO01002166.1, on the reverse strand, counting down.
TAGGGTGTCCAGAGGAAAATGTTATCATTTTTCGGCCTTCCTGTGCAGGGAGCAGAGCAAAAAGGTAATTAATCTCCTCTGAATGGGAAGGTTACCTTCCCTGAAGGTTGTTACCCTCAGAGGGAGGGGGGTAGTCAGGATCAGTAGTTTGTTACTGAAGGTATGTCTTCTTTCTCCAGGAAACCTGCAATGGACCACAATCCCTAATTCACAGGCACCTCTTTGGGACTGTTTGGGGACCACTCTGTGAGTACTGTGGCCACAGGGAAGGAATTTTACCTTAGCCACAGCTAGCTCTGTCCTCAGCCTTCTCAAGCACAGCCTCACCCCTTTGTGCATAGCTACTTTTTGAAGAATTATGTATCATTTTTGCTTATATTTAGTGTTTCTATCCTCTTAAAAATAAATTAACTAGTTTATAATATAAGGAAATTTAATATTTGTGCATTTGTTATGTGAGCATTGTTGAGTATTTTATGATAGTATTTTAGGGAATTTATCTGGGTTTTGTTTCTTGCTGGGATATTTCAGATCTTTACAAGATTCCTTTCTACAGCGTTTAGCTGTGGCACAACCAAAGGCACTCATATCTGTTGTATACTCATCTTTCTATTGCTCCTTCTGCTCTGATTTAAGGAGTCAAGATCCTGCGTCTTGACTCCAGCTTGGAGCAATCTGAAACTTTGGTTGCAACAAACAGATGAAATGGTAGTAGCCAGAGAACCCATCACATTTACAGGGACAGCTGCAACTCTCGTGCTCTTTTCCTGTGTCGCGTTGCAGTTTGTGAGCTCAGTCCCCCCCACGCTGGCGGTGGTTTGTTTGCTGGGGCAGAGTGCAAGGCTGGCTGGATCTCTCTGGGTTACACACTTGGCTGCTTTGGGGAGTACTTGGTCACCCAGATGATACTTTTCACCTTTTCTTGTCTTCCAAGGGATCTTCTCAGATTCCTGTGTCAGAGAATTCATAGGCTGGATCGTATTCAATAGAAACAGTTACTCCGTTTCACCAAAGGAAGTTAAAGTAAGTTGTCAACTAGACAACTAGTTAAAGCTGTTAGAATTTCCAGGTAGACAAAGGGAAAAATTACTAAACTCCTGGTTTGTTTTGAGGTTTTTTTACCCAGCTTTACATATCCTTTAGATGAAAAGATTTATAAGAATTTTAAATTAATTTGACTCGTGGAGGTGTTTTGCCTAAATCAGTAGCATTGTAGACTTTAAATTGTTCATAGATAGATATTTATCCTCCTCTAAGTGTTGTCGGTAGGGAATTACTTTCCTTTATAGGAAGTTTATATTAATATTTAAGGGAATTTCACAACTTCTGTTCATTAATTGTAGAATATGCCCTAGTGCCTATGAAAAAAATGATAATGGTATTGATATTTCATCCTGAAGGGTCTCAAAACAATTTACAGATTGGTAGTATAACCACACTGAAATGCACCCAGCTTCTTCATGGAAGATGGCAGCTGTTTAATAGCCCATAGCAAAACTATGCAACAGCAGGTTGTGCAAAAAGAGATGAATATGGATCAAATAAAAATTGGCAGTGGAGGATTTAGGTACTGTACTCTAATTAAAGTTAGGTGAAGTAGAATTCCACTAGAATATTGAGTTTGTGTATGAAGTGCTACACTTTATCTGACCACAGCTCCTGATACCAGGCCTTGTGGTTAGTCCATGCAAAAGGCAGAAGGCTGTTAACTGAAATTTAGTCCCTGATGGATACTGCAGTGCAGTATTTGACAAACAAATTTAATTGTGAATACTTTGCTGCTTTCACTTGCAGAGAAGCTTATTAAAAACATTTGATGTTAAAATGGGTGCCTGGTGGGGATGTTGGGCAGATGTGGCAATAGGTTTTGATGGGGGTGGCAAAATTTTTGGCTTGACTACTTAGTTTTAGTAATTACTTTTTAAAGAAAACCGAATACTACTGGAGGAAGCTGTGTTCCTGGAAGCTGCCCAAGTTGTGATCACTGAGAGGTGGATTTTTCTAAATGTGAAGTATTAATGTACTAGGAAAAAGAGGTAGGAAAAAAACAACAAGATGCTACCCGACAACAATTCCCTTAGGTCACTGTTGGCTTGAGCTGAATTTTGACCTGTAACTAACTAAGGCTGTATGATCTAACACATCCCATTGCAACTTGCTTTTGCCACTTCTGATATAGTACATCTGCAAAAATTTTTTTTTGCTCTAGCAAAGTGTGTAGAGGTCTAAAAGCACCATAGCCCTCTCCAAAACATACTAAATTTAAAAGGAGCTAACATGACCTGAACTTTTTCACATGCTTTAGTATGCATGTATGTATTTATTTATTTATTTGGATAATTGGGTTTTCCCTCAGCTAAAGAAAGGCTGGTGTTGCTGACATTACAATGTGTTTGTGAAGAAAGACTGATACCACAACACATGCAAGCAACTGCAAGGTCATTACTTACCCAGCATAATTAGAACATCCATTCCAAAGGGTGAAAACATTTAAAAGATAGAGAGTGAATTTAAAAATGATTCTTCCCAATACTTTTTTTTCATAATTATAGTTTTAACAGCTTGTGGCGATGGTAGAATCAGCTACTTAAGAAAAATTAGAAGCCTCATTCAGGGAAGATGATCCCTCAAGAGACCTTGTGTTGTCATTTCTTAAGAACCTCGAACAGAAACCTCATTCTGGATGCTGTGTATTGTTTTGATGTATAGGGGGTATACTTAGCTTATTATGGCCAATGCTGGATATTTTAATTAAAAACCACCAGAACAGCCACAGATGTATTGTTTTCCCCTTATTCTTTCCCTTGTCTGTGTGCAAAAAACAAATGTACTTCTGCTCCTGCAAGGAGAGAATACCATAGCAGATAGGCAGAAAAAAAAGCAGTAGCTTTCCTGAATTCACATGTGACATATCTTAGCATCAGAATTCTCATTGCAGCACACAAACCTTTCGCAGCTCTCTGAGCTTTCTGTAGTTGCCAAAGGGAGGTGGGACATAAAGAGGTAAAACAAAGCAAAACAAATAACCAAGCCAGTCACCGCATTTAATTTATGAGCAAGATTATTGTTTTACAAATAACCTTCATGATAAACAAGGTCTCATGGCAACATTTTCTACTGTGCTTTTATCAAGGCTCTCTGAGCAGCGTGTGTAATGTGCCTGGCAATCAAATCACAGCTGTGTGCCTGGGTAGGGGATCTCTGCGGAGACAACACTTCCTTAATTTAAACAATTGTAGGCTGCAGGATTTCAAAAATTTCAGCTGACTTTAACTGTCACTAGCCCAAGCACCTTTATCCCCAGGCGAGCAGCAGCAGCTGGATTTCATTTCCTGCTGCCAGACTGTCCGACATCTTTGCTGAACATCCCGGGAACAGAGCGTCTTTACTTTAAGGATTTTATTCAAGGTGACAGCTCCTCACACTTTAGCGTTCAGATCACCTCAAGTAGCTGAGATATCAGTGAAAATGAGAGCACTTCTCCAGCAAACTCCAAATTTAGATTGACTGAGGTTATCCTTAGGCCTCTAGACCCAGCCTCCACGACAGCACAGGCCTGCCAGTAACTTTAAAACTATAGTGGAGTTTGTAATGATGTCTGGGGAGAAATATTCTGCCAGAGCAGTGGAGGATACTATAAGCGATAGGAAATGATGTCAGATTTAGTTAGGACTGGAGACAGTGTTAGAATATACTTGGCATAATATGGCACCGGTATCTCTGTCAGCATCTCTGTTTTCTGTCACCGCACACAATCCCGGGCCTGTCTGTAGCCCTGACAGTGTCTTTTCAGATCAGGTTATTGCCAACTTGGAGACTGGCTCAGTGCAGCACCATACAGCCCCCTTTGTTTGAAGTCTGCCCTTTTGTCATTAATGCACTTGATGTCTATTTAAATCTGACGATGAATACAGTATCTGTTTTCCTGTCAAGAGATCATTGACAATATTAATACCTCATCTCCTTGCCTCATTTTCTAAGCACTGACACCTAGCTATAGTCTCCAGCATTCATCAAACATCACTCTCTCACCAGCATCTCTATAAACAGTCTTGCTTCCAGTCCTTAAGAAATGCAGCAGACCTCAAACAAGACTTTTATCAATGCCAGTGAAAAAGGAGTCCAAAGAATGTTGTTAATAAACTGCTCATATCCTTTGCATTTAGAGCTCTAAATGGCCTTGTTACCAACCTAATGCCTGCTGAAGCCTGACTTGGGGTATCTGTTTAGGGAAAGGAAAATTTGGTCTTCATTAGACTTTTGTTTAGGAATGCTAATATCATTTTTGCACACTGAAACTGCTCCACTAGTGAAATTACTGATATTGTAATTATTGAAGAAAGTTCTGTGCAGGAGGGGAAAGTGATCAGGCCCTACACCATATAGTCCTCATTTGTATTATCCTGAAGGGAAATGTTTTTCACAACAAATGACATCCCTATCAATGTCCCTGCCACAACCCTCATAGGAATGTGTTACCATCACGATGTCTTAGAAAGAAGAGCATGGGTTAACATTAATCTTGCATGACCCATGCCTTCCAAAGCCTTTGTAGCTTATCTGACAGACGTTATACTGGAAAAAAGAATGGATGCAGCATATAAAAGCTGGCATAGTTAATTCATACTGCAGGTAGGTGCAGTAATGGCTGTGTGAGTTCTGGAAATCTAAAACAGGAATGAATTGAGGATCTGCTCCTCCCCCTTCTTTACCCTTTATGTAAAGCAGTGTTTGTCTCCTTTGGGCTAGGTTATGTTTCCCCTTAATGGAGGTGAGCTGGCAGTTACTGCTCTGGTAAGACACTCCCAGAGCAGAGGAGAGCCTTCCACCTTCTTTCTGTTCATGGGAGATGACTTTAATTTGACTATACATGTCTGAGGGCTCAAAGAACAACTCTGCTAGTAAAATTTAGCATCTTTGAGGATGTTCACAGGTGGGATGTGACTGTGAACTTACGCTTTCACATACCACTTAGTACCACCAGAGGGGATGCTTTTGAATAAGGTTGTGAGATTTGCAGGTATGTGTGTCTCACCCACAGCAGTTAAAGCTTCCTCAGGCATCTTTCTGCCTGTACTCACTGTGAATAACGTGCCTCGCCTCCCAAAACCAGTGTTATGGCTAATTGTTGAAAGTATCCTGCATGTGCCAATGTTTAACATAATTAAACTGTATCTTGCTCATGGGATGTTGTGATGTTGTTTGGAGGGATGCTTTGGATATGTTTTTATTAGATATTTATTTGTATGTATAAAAATGCTGGAGTCTGGGGAGGCTAACTGTTCTAGCCCATGTCTGTCAATGGCTTCCCATATAGATTTCAGCCATGCACTTTTGTTCTCTGTCACTGAAAACAAGGATGGTTTAGCTGCTTGCAATATGACTTTGGGAAAGTTTGACAGGTTTTTCCAGGATCCACATTAAACTTTCATTATTTGCTGTTGGTTTTATTTTTGGTTTTATTTTTTTGTTGTTGTTTTGTTTTGTTTTGTTTTTTGTTTTGTTTTCTTTTTGTTTTCATTCATCAGGAAAACCTTCAAATACATAGCAGGGAGATAGCAGAGAGCACAAAATATAACTCCAACCCAGACTTTCCGTTTTTTTAAAAGCAAGGGAGAGGTACTGTGATTTAAAACACAATGTGTGATGTTTCAGTGTTATGTAGTTCTGTTTTTGAAGACACTTGTGGATGTATCACAGGATAGGTCATGTAGGTATTTGAACACATTTTTCCAGTGGGTTTAAAACTGCTGATTGAAATGGCAGTACTGAATATTTGAAATGAACAAACTGTCTTTTGCAGGACAAGAGAAAACTGCTCCTTTCCCTCCTTCAAATTTCCCAAGTTATGTGCTTTGTTGCATATTATTCTTCTTCAATCCTAACTGTAATAATTTCCTTTTTATTGTAGGCATTTTGGGGAAATGTCGCTACATTTACTATGGAAAGCATTCCGAGGGCAACAGATTCATCCAAGATGACCAGCTATAAAACACAGTGCTGTTTTGTGCCTCTTCAATCCCTTCACACAAGAAGCACAAATCACATCTAAATTTTAAGCATGTAACTAAAGTCCTCTAGTGCCTTCTGCTGACTTTGCCAAGCCTGTCAAGATCATCCTTCTATCTTAGTCTGAGTAGTCACATAGAGATTGACATGATTGCCTTTAAGCAGGTCCCATCCAGCAGTGTGACAGACAGCTGCAGCCAGCCCCGGCCCGACAGGAGGAGCGCCGTGATGGATTGCCTGATGGATTGCCTGGTCCGAGCGCTGCGCGCAGGAGAGCAGGGTCACACCTGGGGCTGGGCTGCGCCCGCTCCATCGGCGGCGCCGCCGCGGAAGCACCGCCTTTATCTCTGCCTGGCCTGGTGAGCCAAAGCGGCTGCTGATATCAAAGTGTTTATAAAAGAGAGAGGCTGTACTTTCTGATGAAAAAGCCCTTATCTGTTCTTATTTTTTTCCCTGTGAATTAAGTGCTTGTGTTTCTATCATCTCACATGTGCATACACAAATCCTTTCACAGTTTGGTAGTGCACCCACCCACCCCCAAATGAGCCTAGATGGATTATTTTTTCCTTCAGCAGGGAAAAATATATATCCTGAAAACATTTTGGCCATGCAAAGCACTGTCAATTTGAGTGGATGTTTATAAGCAAAGGATGAAAGCAATTTCCCAGACAAACAAAATTTTCTAATTCTTGAATCGCGTCTCATCATTTACTAGCTTTTACCTTCAGAAAAGTGAACATTTCTTTATGCTGTAGAATAATGGCATAGCTTAACTGTTTATACTTGGAAGAAGTCCTCGTTAGTGGTATTGACAGTGTGTATTATTCCTGGTTTATAGCACAAGATATTTTTAACTTGTAGGGATTATGTTTAGAATTAAATGCTTAAATTTGGGGAAAAAAGTGCTTAAAAGGAATGATATAAATCTGCCACCAGATGGGTATGATTATTCAGAGGGGAGAAAAGTCAACAAAAGTAACTGGTGGAATTAACATAATTAGCAGCTTTACTAATATGTTAGAGAGACGAGCTCTGAATAATTGTTTTTGATATCGATGTAAGAAAGGCTATTGTCAAATTTTCAGTCAAAAATATAAAAAGGCCTGCCAAATTTCCTGCTTTTCTGATAAAGAGGTTGGATATATTTAGAATCATGAACGTTTTACTGTGAAAAAGTCCCATGCTTCATGCATATATTGTGTTAAATTCTACTTGGTACTGTGGGATTAGCCAAGGAATATGCAAAAATTCTGACCTCTGGACTGTTCCAAACCCATTCATATTGATCCCACTTGAAAGCTATCACTGCCTAGCTGTTCTTGGTTTGTTTGAAATTACTTGGTGGTTTTTGTTTACTTTCCTGATTGAAAAAAAATCAGGTCTTAGAAACTGACTACCTCGGGGGCATTACAGGTGGAAGTGAACTGGACATGGAAGCCAGTTGTGAAAGCAGGTTTTATTGATGAAACAGTGAGGCAGTGACAGTGCCAAAGGAAAGCTTGCTGCTGCTCAGCATTTTAGGCCTTACTCAGTAAATGGAAGACTTTGCTCATTCTGGAAGTATGTAATAAATCTTTAGCAGACACTTAAAATCAGTGATGAGCACAAAACGATCTAGTTCACACCACTTGTAGCTCAAATTGAGCTCTGAGCTGTTTGCTGTATAAATTGGTGTCTGGAAAGCACGTTTTAGCCACTTCTAATGTCACACATGACTACAAATGAAATGCCAATTCACATCAGGAGTCCTAGGAGATACCGGATAAATGAAAACTACATGCCTCTTTCTTTAATCAAAAATATAATTAGAAATATTTAGGGCACTTTTCATCTGTTTTGCTTACCAAAATAACAGCAATCTTAGTTTGTTCCTATCATGATGTCTGTTTTGAAGCCTCCACACATTTTGGCCATGGCAATGTTACAGGGACAGCCGGGTTTGGAGTAGGGGTGTTTAGAATAACCTAATGTCACTTTCAGTCTGTTTGCATATATGTTCTTGTCTTTATAAAAGGCTTTAACCCTGCCTCAAACAATAAACAGCACTTGCAAACTGACCGCATGATTTTTCCATCTTTATTTTGCTTGTTTACTTTTCCTAATGTCAAAACCATTTGTATCATTTTCAGGAGTGTTTTCTTCCTAGCAAAGCTTTGGAGGCAAAAATATTTTTGGAATGAAATTTGAACAAAGTCTTTTCCACTTTGTTGTTTTTTTTTTCACTTGGGGGATTATATACCTATAGTTAAATATGGTAAAGCCCTAATTTAAATCTTCTTGAAGGGAATCCACACTAAGTGTCTCTGATTCTGGAAAATCCAATGGAAAATCTGTGGATAATGATTGTATATTACTAACATGTATTAGGATATTATTTAAAAACATGCATGGATGTGTATTACTGTTTATGAAAACATTTTTTTTCTTTTTTAATATGCAGAGCATTTTATTTTCAGATGTGTTCTGCTGAAATTCTGGTTTAAGAGATGGCAGAATTTTCACACCTGGGGTTGCTATGTATACTTGCTTCTTTCCTAAGTGGGAACTGTGCCTGAATTTCTAGAATGAACTATCATTTAAGATGAAAGTTACAGTAAAGTAATCTAGGAAAAGAGTCCACTCTCTTTCCTTTGCTCCCCCTTCTCCATACGTGGCACATTTTTGCCTCTCAAGATTAACTAGGCTATTGAAGATTTGCCTACAAAGTTAAAAATACTTAAAAATATGTGTATTTCAAAGGAACCACTACATTCTTAGTTCTTGTGTTGTAACAATAAAAATTTGGCCAACCATATTTCTTGACAAACAAAAACATTAGCGATCTGAGGTATGCTTGAGTAAGTAATCTTCAAATACTACAAATTAAGAAAAAAAAAAGTCCAAACTTCAGTCTTAGGTTCAGTCTTGAGATGACCTTTGCCTTTTTTCAGACATCACATGTCTTCACAAATGAAGCAAATATTTTTACTAGGAGATGACTACAGAAGATATGCCTACTAAATTTGTAACTTTATGTATTGAAAATTTTAATCCCTCACCTTAAAATTAAAACTAAGGGAAAGATCCAAACTAGAAATTCACTTCAAAGTTACAAAGATAAATGACCTTCAGTGAAAATCCTGCTGTTATGGATACACAAACCTAACTTTAGAGCACATTGGCTCTAACTGAATCTGTTGCTTGCATAAATGATTTATGGGATTGCTGAAAGTGTGTCACCACTGAAGCCACTTTTTTCTTCTTTCTTAGGGCTGAGTCTCACACTATTTACTCTAGTATTTGCCTTACTCAAACTGTGAGTCTCTTTGAAGTCAATGTTTTAGCTATGAGAATTAGAGTTACTAACTTTTGGAAGGCTGATAGGCAGCCCTTTTTAATACATTTGTTCTTTGAGCAGAGCATTACTTGGTTGCTGAGTGTTTGATTCTCACATCTTATTTACAGATGAAAAATCACTATGCTGGTGTACCATTGTTCCCATTTAAGTCAGAAGAAAGAAACAAACCTGTTTGTGCTTTTGAAAATGCTTTCTGTAAATTACAGGGTTCATTTGCTGCCAATGGACGTATTAATATTTTTTTATTCTTGCCAGCAGTATGAGTATGTTGGGAAATGTTTGCCCCCAGCAGAACTTTGCTGGTTGCAGCCTTTGTGGTGAGGTTCTGAATCAGCCCATTTTATACTGACTCACATTGAATCTTACCACATATTTCTTCTTAATGTGGTGTGATAGTTGGCACATGAATCTCTGCTTGCCCACTTTGGGAAAGTTTATTGCCTTTATTCTGTAGATCTGTCCATTTTTTTGCTTTGTTAAATGCTTGGCATATGTGAAAGAAAGAGATGAAATTCAGCTTTCCAGAGGTGTAACCGTATAGCCAAATTGAGTCTGTAGATTTGACATGGATTTCTAAGTATCCGTTTGCAGATCCAGTCTGCAGAATCTAACAGTAAATCAGGTGATATGAAGTCAGGGGTCTTGCATGGGTTGCCAGCTGTTGTCCTCTGTTCCTAAAGATCTCTAGCTGTGTCCTTGTCTGCTTCAACAGCCGTGTCATTGCAAGCAAGTGATGGCACAAAATAGATAAGTGCTCCCCTTTTGTTTTTAAAGTGAAATTTCTGCTTTTCTGCTCATAGTATAACAATTGAAATGCACAGTTTGCTTTTTTCAGTGGTTTTACATGTACACCTGGTAACTGTTACATCTCACTGGCTAGTCTTTTTCTGTTATTAAGTTAAAATCTGTTTTCCCCAGTCTTTTCTACTCCTGGTAATGGGATTAACACAAAACAAACAACATATGATTGTGAGAAAACAAGCATTTAAAAATCTTACTATGGGACCATGCCTATGCTAACAACTCTGCGGGACAGATGAGCATTGTTATACACAAACGTATCTAAATGGATTGACAGACCAAGATCCCGATTTGGAGCCTTGGAGTTGGCCTGTGAATGTGAACAACTGATAGAGCCTTTGATTTCCTTATGCCACTCTCACAGCATTAGCTGGTTAGAGAAAGTTGTCTTGCCTAAAATGAGTTAATGCTCATTTTACTTCTAATATTATCCAAATACCTCACCAAGGCCTTGGATTATATGAGAGCTAGGCCTGAGAAAAATGGCTTCTTCCAGTGATTAATAGCCTGCTCTTAAGAAGTGTTAAGAGTATTTTCTTTGGCATTTGCTATGTGAGAACATTCAGGCTATACTTAGCACTCCTACTTCATCAGAACTGGCTGAATTAATATGTTTTCGGTATGCAGTAGTAAAGCAGCTGAATCTCTCTAAAAGTTACCTTTTAGGTTAGGTGACTCTTGATGGACTTGCCTCTGGTGGTGTTGTCAACCTGAAGCTGACCCTTGCATAGAGTTGCTGACAATTAGATTAAGGTTTCAGATCAGGATTTTCACAAGCCTTCAAGGAGCAGATATTTTTAAGGACAAGCTAAGTCGTGGTCATGGCACATTCACAAAATATCATCATCATCTCAGAATCCTCAGCATTTTAAGGAAAACAGCATCTTGGAAAATATGTTTAGTTCTAGCTTAGTTGTGTTCGTAGGTTTTAAAGTAAAATATATTCTACATTACCACATTACATGTAATTTTGAGGCTGTGAGAGCAAGTTTATAAATGTGTTCAAAACATCCTGCAAAACAAGTGTAATATCTCTTGCAAATATTTTGCATTCTTATTGAAACTTTTGCTGTCAATTCAAAACCGAAACTGTAAAGTCAAGGTTGGGGGGCTTTTTTAACCTAGTTTTATTTTAATCCACAACTTTTACAACAGATCCTTGAACTCTCATCCACAATTCTTCTTAGAACAGAAATACAACCTAATGGTACTATAGCGTTATAGTAAAATATATAGGAATTATTCTGTTTGGAAATGTCAGTATTAAATGGAAGATTTAATTCAATATTTTATTTGGAAATAAAGAGGAGCTTCACAGGATCACTTCAGATCAAACTCTGGAGAACCAAAGTGTGCAGCTTAAAAAATTCTACATTACTTTTATAACTAAATCAGGAAAATAAAATAAAGACTATAAAGGTAACCAAAAATTATATTACTGACTTTTTTTTTAACCTGTAATTGCCCTCCTACTTTTAATTTAGCATTATTTTTGCAATTGAGTATTTAAGATTCAATATAGGAAAAACAAAGAAAGGAGATTTCATAAGACAATCTACTTATTCATTTTATAAGCTTCTCTGATTTTTTAAGACCTTTGGAACAATGTGAGTACTCAATTAGCTGGCATTCAGTGTATCTACGAAGTAAGCAGACAGTTGTGGACTTCAGGGAATTTTCAAACACACATGCTGTTCAACCTTAGCAATTTTCTTTTACCTAGGAATTGTTTTCAGAAATTCCCTTATAATGAAATTTCTGTTTAAGTTGATAGCTGTAAATGAGGGCACAGTTGCTTCATTTCCTTTTGACAATAAGCCAAATTCATCCCTGGTGGAACTCCATTGATTTAACTCTACTTGAGCTAAGCTACACTGGGGATGAATTTGACCCAGCTCGAAATTTTTTTCTATTCATCTTTTCTTTAATTTCCTTTAGCTTAGTAGTCACTTTAGGGCTGGACAGAGAATTACAATGCAAGAGAGGGGGAAAAGCAAAACTTCTCTGCTCAAGAGTCATTTCCTTTTTAATACCCTACTGATTTAGCCATGACTTGTAATGTATTTCAGGTAGCCAAATTTCAACATCAATTTTGGAAGGAAGTTCACTATACTTTGAGTCTCTTTCCTTGGCTACTTCCCAAACCACCAAATCACCACCTACTATACAATGCACATATTATAAAAGGCAGTGTTAATGTCAATGCACTGGGAAACGATCTGGATAAACTGCAGTTGTCATGTGGTGCCTGATATGTTTAACTGGAGCTTCACTGATTACACCCCTCTTTGTCCATTACTTCAGATTGTGGTAGAGCTTCGAGATGTCTACACCTGTAATGCCCAACATATCTTCCCCCAAACTACTGCGTGCCATGCCTGGATTTCTGCAAGTCTTGCATGATTTCTGTCCATGTGGTACTCATGCCAGTCTTTTTTTTTTCCTTAGAAGTCCAGGATTTTGTGGGTTCACACCCAATAATTTTCAAGTTTGAGCAAAATCCGAAAGCATCGTTCAGCCAAAATCTCTGCTGAGCTGTATGTGGTTTTCATCTGAAACTGTAAATCCACTATGTTCACTGAGGGGTTAGAAAAACCGGCCTGAATGTCAAACCTCTAGCAGCTCTCCCAAATCAGGCTAGTTCTGGGTTTCATTACAAAAAGATTGCACAGCTCTAGCTAAGCCCTCATTTTCCACTTTCAGATAAATGCTTTTTCAGCTGTATTTATGAAGCTTAGAGTANCAGTTGTTTTTATGAAGTTTAAAGAAAAAAAAAAAAAAAAAAAAAAAAACCAACCTAACAGCTGTTAATGTTAATCACAAGTTTATATCATAAGCACATTCTGAGTCTTATCCTCTTTCCATTCATGTCAGTGGCAAAGCTTTCAACATCAGTGGCAGTGGGAGCAAATATCAAAATACAGTAATGCACACCCAGTTTAAAAGGAAAAAAATAGAGATCTGTCTTAAACTAACAAAGCCAGGAATAGGATTCTGTACTGTTGAATGTGCTACTCCACTTGCACATTCACTTTTGCACCATGAATCTTAGTGGTAATATAGAAGCAAGCATAAGGCTCAGGTTCGTGCTGGAACAGTTGGCATTGTCTTATGGGTCATCAAAATAGATATGAAAGCAGGGCATTTGACATAAGGAATCAAAAGACGTGATATAAAGGATGAGTGTTCATCACCCATACCAAGAAAGAAGCCCAGATTCATTAGTTTTGAAGCAGCTGCTGAATGATAAATTTCTGGAACTTTATCCAGTGCAAATATTCTTTATATATAAAAATAGAAATTAATATTATTTTTTTAAAAAATTAATCAATTTCAAAAGTAATTATACTTCAGTTTTTAGTGAGGTCTGGTCGGTTTGGTTTGTGCTTTTTTTTCAAATCAAAACTTGAAGGATTTAGCCAATAAGGCATTCTGCTACATTTGCCAGTTGGGTTTTAAGGCTTAGTAAGTTCTTGTTTTGCCTAACTCAAGGGCCAGCTTCACTGAAATTTTTGAAATCTGAACAAGCCCTGGACCTGCAGACTCTGCTAATGAATGTTTTACGGAAAATAGGAAAGTAGATTTCAGGACTATGAGACAGGATAGACGGTTTCAGCTTGTGCCAATTCTAGTAGTTTACTTTTAAAGCTTTATAAAATCAAAATACATGTCCTAGTTTTCCTAGTGTAATAATATGCCTAATATAACCTTACCTGAGAGGATGCTGAGATTTAATAAACTAAAATGTTCCCAGCTCTATTGGAATAATATACCAAAAAAATTTTGCTTATTCTGTTTTTATTTTATACAAAATGCCATATTTAAAATCTTTTTTTCTTTTCTATTTTTAGTAAAACTAAATCCTAAATGTCACTGTTAATGCCATTGTTAAAATTTATCCTTAAGGGCTTTCTGACATAAACAGCAATGATAACAGTTGTCTTTTTTTGGAGCAGTTTGAATTTGAGGCCACAGTATGACATATTTTCTGAAAGTTTTTTTTTTTTGTGTCGTTGCTGCTTATGTGTCTGAAAGCATATCTGTAAGTGCAAAAGAAAGCTGTAGCTCTTTTCTTGTTTAATAATGGCTGTATCATGTTTGCATAAATTGTAGTAGTTCTTGGCTGGATTGCAGAGTGCTTCCTTTTATGAGAAGTCTCATCTCCAGCTCGTAGGCCACCTCTCCTCATCCTCCCTGACAGGAAAAGTAGGATCACGAAGGAATTTGGGATTCTTGTTTGTCCCTAGGTAGCCATACCTATGTAATTGGTGATATGAAATATACTCTGCCCATTCCCATCTTTCTTTCTGCTACTCAGTCACTGATTCCTTAATTGTATGGAATGCTAAAGTGAATTCTTGACTGTGTGCAGTGATAGCTCTGCTTATATGATTCTATGATTTGTTTGGTATTTACTTTTTAATTTAGCCCTCAGTGCAGCCAAGAAAAAGGTGACTGCAGAAGCATTCACTTTTAAAGTGAATGCTGGCGTTTAATTGAAGTTGTTGAATTTTTATGTTTGAAATTATGTTCTGTTATCTAGCAATGAAATAAAAAGGTGAGGGAAACAGTACCTCAGAGGAAAATCAAAACTAAAAAACTGGGGGCCACAGATGTCAGGATTGAATGCACAGTGTGTTGAGTACCACAGCACTGAGGACTGGACTATGCATCCATCCAGAGGCAGAGTGGCTCCATTTTACTTGGAATTTTGGCAATGCCCTCTGCAGCATCCCAGCTGATCCTCTGCTAAATGAGCATCTCCTATCTGAACCCAGCTTTCTCCACAGTCAGATGTAAACAGGCAGAATACTGCCCCTGAAAAGGAATCAACCCCTCTAGAACCCCTCTAGACCTAGTAGGGAATATATGATATATTTTCAAAAGATGAGATTAAACTGCATGTGTACACATATGTGCAAGCTCATGTGCCATCATTGCATTTCTCTTCTTTTGTTTTTAAAAATATTTTGAACAAAAAACTCAAATAATTATTTTAAGAAAATAGAATTTTGAAGTCCTACTGCTAGTCAAATCCAGCTGAAACATGGCCTGTTGAAATGGGCGAAAAGAGCCCCAGAGTAAAATTACAGTGTCTTACTGTGTGAAACATGTCTGGCTGCCCATACACAGTCACCAATAACTGCAGGAGAATCTGAAGAACTCAAGCTGCTCATGGAAAAGGAAGAAAAATTAGTGTTTGTTATATCAATTAAACCCAAAGGGCAAATGTCATAATAAAAGAGTCTAGAGTTTTAAGCTTTTCTTGGTTTGATTTTGAAAGACAAAGAAATCCCAATCTGATCTTAAGAATGACATTTATTTATTTTAAATTAACGATAATGACACAAGACTGCTCTCTTCTTCGGAGTTGCGTTTTCAACTCCTGGAGTCCTGCCCTGGAGATTCCTTGGTGTCCATTAGCAGATCCATTTTCTACCCTTGAACTATGTATTCTTATCAAAATGTTAATTCTTCCAAGCTTTTCAAAAGACACCACAGTACACTGTGTATTTTATATGCCAAATTATTCCACTTTAATGGAAAAAGAACAGAAATGTTAAGGAATTCGTGTGTATCTGAGTTGTGCACATCAATCTTCTAAGGCGGTACATAACAAAGGTCAGAAATAGCCTAGCGCTGTGTTTCGTGTAGCTCATCATTCTATGAGAAAATGTGCCCAAGTTCCTCTTAAAACATTGTTTTCAAGCATGGTTACTACTGAATATATTTCTAAATGACAAGGTTTATTTGTCTGTATTTTGATATGTTTAGGGGAAACTCAGGCTGACAGTTAGAGGAGGCAGGAAGAGGGAACCACAACAAGTTCCACCCAAACACAAAATGTCATCTCTTCCCTAGCTAAGATACAGAACCATCCTGATGAAAAAAAGAGCAGACATTTAAAAGTTTCTGACATGTGTCACAGATGCAGCCATTGAGCCACTGTTCCTGATGTAGCTCGAAATGACAGCATCCAAGCCATTGGAACTGGCTGCAGGACATTCAAAGTTTGGTGTATGTCGCATTTAATCCTTGTCATAGCACATCTCGAGAATAAAAAAGACAAATAGACACAGGCAGTAGTAATAGTTCAAAAAACTTAAAATAAAGCTTCCCAGTCTAATTGATATTATCAAGCTGTGCTAACATTTACCAGCCACCAAGTAGACAGACAGGAGGTCAGCACCCATTTTTCTGCAATTTTCCCCCAAGTCAGAAGGATAAGTCTTTCAAGCTTTCGCTAAGGGTGACCCAAATACATGAACTGTTTATTCAGAAATAGCACTGACTTGCCAAAGACACTCCTTAATAATCAAAACATATAAAGACAGAAAGGCTTCAACCACCGATGAAGCAAATTGTCATGCATGACCCACGTTATTTATTTACACTAGCTTAGGACCAAACTAATGTTGATGATTATTGTACCAAGGAGCTGATAATTTATTGATGTACCTCCACTGGATATTTTACATCCTTTTAAAGTTGAGGTGCAGGCAGCATAAAATAAGATTCTTTTGGAGTTATCATGTTGGCATCTTCTTTCAAATAGTGTGTCTTTTAATGCTGGCCAAACAAAGTTTGTGTACATAAAATTGATTGTCTGCAGTGGCTCAGGGTCTGCAGCACAGATCACTTGAATCAAGAGCTTCACATCTAGGTTTCCAGAGAATTTATAGTCAGCAGCCCCATTAGCTTGTCATTGATTGCCGTGGATGAGTGCCCGCTCCTCACCTAACTTCCAGTTTAACATAGGGGATAGTTTTTCATTTAGCAGCCTGGGAGGTGAATAGAGAAGATTCAATTTAAGCATTTTCCAAATACAATCAGCCTCTGATAATGTGAATCCCCTGGCAAGTTGGAGTTGAAAAAAAAAAAATCTTTTGTATTAAAAAGTCAGTGGTACCTACAGGCTATTGGACTGGTTTCTACTTAAATCTTTTGGCTACCTAGGCATGGTGATAAATCAAGCATGGTTTTAACAGTCCTTCCTTCTGTATGATAAGAAACACTCAAAACATCCACAACATTATGGTAGTGGAAGAGAAGATTTAATGAAGGAATGTGTTTAATATACACATTTTTTGTTCAGTTTTATTAGAGTATTGACAGATATATTTGTTACCACCCATTTTGCCATCACATTGTTGGGAAGGAATGTTGTATTATTTTGTTGTCTGCAGTCCAAAAATATTTTTTAAACAGTATTTTTACTTTTTATCTTTAAGTCCAACTGCAGAGCCAAAAGCTTGAAAACATTGTAAAAAACCCCCATATATTGGTATAGTTCTAATTAGGTCAGAAATACACACAAAAAAAAAAAAGTATCCAAAAAGACCCCTACCTTTTTTCCTCTATTCTAAAACACAGGTTTGGAAGAAATCAAGTTAGTGTGCTGAGACCTGAATTCTGACTGTGTCAAGGTTCTCCCTTTCAAAATACTGACCTTCATATGTGGTTGGCTTGGTTGCTCCCAGAAGAAAAAGATGCTCACAATTGAACATCTGCATTTCACATGATTTCGTATGCCTTGGCTATGTTCATGAGTGAACCCCTTCCTATGTGTCTGCATTGAAGGATGGGGAAGTCCCCAGTACAGTGAGGAAGTTGCAGCAGGAACTGGTGTTGCTGAGAGGCAAAGAAGGTGGTGCTTGATTGCCCATGGAGGCTTCCTGTGTTGGGCTGAGAGTTCCCCACAGTGCTACTAGTGAAGGGAAGGAAACAGGTTAGCTTGAAGGTTTGCCCTTTCTGCATGCAACAGGTAAATTGCAGCTTCCATGGTACATGGACTTACCCCAAAATTCTTCTTCTGAAAGATCTGTAGTAGAGACCTGTAGGGACAGCAGAGCAAAATCCATATAATTCTTAATGTTACCTCACAGAGGAAATAAGACTTGTCTGACTAACAGCAGAAATGTAAATCAATACTGTTCTGTGACAGGTCAAGTTGCATCTTGAGAGGCAAACCACATCCCTTTGTCCCCATTTACAGTGGCACAATGTGGTTCTATTGCTGGCAGAGCATGGTATCTGAAATTGTTTTGCTGAGGCTGTTTACCATTTCTGTGTTGTGAAGATTGACATGCAAAAGACTTTGAATGGAAGAGTGTCTAAACTGAGATGGTGGATTCCTTGCTCTCTTTGGGGACACTATAAAGTCCTTCTATTGAGATGTGGCTTTACATCTGCCTCCTGTGACAAAAGCTTTTGTATGTATTATGTTCCTTCACAAACAGTGAAATAAATTATAAAGAAGGATCAGAAAATTATTAAGAAGAAAGGTATAGAGAGGAAAAAGGCATGGGAAATGCCTCATTCTTTTACAGTAATTACAGTGATGAAGAGTATTAAAGGACCTAGGGGATAGAAAAAGGAAATTTTAAAACAGTTTTTATAATATATAAATGTAGTTGGCAATCTTCATAAATGTATGGGTTTAATGATGTTTGGTAGTAAGTGTTTTCTACAGGGCAGAGTTTTAGATTGTGGCAAAAAGACCATTCCTGAGTTTCTTTCTTCACTGTGCATCATCTTCCTGTTGAAGATAGGACATAGTAATTCTTGTCCCCTCTCATACATGAGCTATCATCTCAAAGAAACTTGAGTCAAGTGCCGAAGAAAGACTCTCGGTTCAAACTATTGTGTTGGATTCCATCCCCTCATTTTTTTATCATTGCAGAACATGTTTTCTTACTCATCAGCAATATATGTTCATCATTTCTCTCTGCAAATGAAACTCAGTTTTCTGCCAGATAGTTTCAGAGGATTTCTGTGAGCTAGGGATTTCCCATTTGCCTTAATGGGAGTTACCCCACACTGTACAGTAGATTAGTGGCCCAGCAAAGGAAGATAAGTCAAAAGACCCCTAGAGAGCAATGTTGATTTTAAATATTTCCCTTCTGCTGTAATAACTTCCATAGCATCCTATGCATTATGAAATGCCTGATTGAGCTAATTTCCTGCATTGTAGAATAAAGCCGTAATTATCGTTATTAAGTGTAATTAACTGTACATATGATCACCGAGAAGAAAAGAAAAAGACAAAGATTGCATGAAAACACTCTAATATCATAATTACTGGTTGATTTGTATTGTCCTTGTTAAATATGCATCTGCTAAATAATTTGATTTCATGTCTGAGCTGTGTTGCACTTTGCTTATCCTATGCTGATTATAAAGGCTTAATCTTTTCTAGGAATCTTTTTTATCATCAGTGCATGGGAAGGAATGAAAACAAACAAACCTTTGGGCCACGCCATAATGTCCACCATTTCCTAGACTTACGAAATTTTTCTTAATGACATAATGTATTTAATCTACAGAATCAAGGCTTCCAGTAGTAAATGTAGTTCAACAGAGATTCAGTTGGAAAACAGTCTTTGCTGGGGAACTGGAAGGAAGACAATCTTGTGCTATGCAGCAGTAAGTCCCAACACTGTTGAACAGATTCTGTAGGTTAATGGAGCAGCCTGAACTGCAGGTCCTGAGTGCAGTTACTAATTTTAGTCGTCTGTTGAGGACTCTTGGTACCACCTCTGGTCGTCTGGTTGACTAGTGAAAACAAATAGAGTTATAAAGTTCCTGTGGGCTTCAAAATGTCAGCCTTAGAAAAAACCTTTCATATTTACTTCTTATATGCTAAGATAGACCAAAGCTTGAAAGACTTCCTAAAATCAGATAAAATGGACTGGATCTTTTCTTCTTTTGGGAATTAGGCTTTTTTTCTATGCTTTTTTAAAAAGAGTCTAAATTCAATGAGATTTTTTGGGAATTGAGCTAATTAATGAAAAAAGATTTCAGGATTTGGCACTTTTGTAGGAATGTCACAGACCTAATGGGATTATTGACCAGGGAAAGAGGTTGCAGGTCCTCACCATAGTCTGTTTATGCAAAGGAATTAATTTAAGGTGTCTCTGAAATTAAACCACTGTAATGATTTCTGAGATCTGCCTCTTGTTCTGGTCAGGTGCCATTTTTTTTCGTGCAGCAGTATTACAGCAGCATCACTTGTAGTATTTTCTGCTTAGGTCAGAATATCACCAATTCCCAAAAGAATCACATTTTCAGTTTCCCTGAAGATCTAGTAGTGATACAGCTGAGGTTTGGGGTGCCTTTTTAAAAATTTATTTCTGTAACAGTCAGTCACTCTGGTAAGGGAAGGAGCAGTTAGAGAAAGGTTTCAGTGAGGAGCATCTGGAGGGACACTAATGGAAAATTTGCCATTGAATGGGTAGCAACTTTCTGTGGTGATGGACTTTTTCCTGTACTCTCTCACAGAGGCTGGTTATCTTTTTTAATATAATAAAGGATGAAATAGTTAAATACATCACAGTTTTGCCAATAATAGGTGTTGGTGTATAAGTCTAAGTGGCAGTCAGACTGCCCAGGTTATTGATTTTACTGTCTAATGGCTGAAAGAGATGTTATCTTGATTAATTAGAAGTCAAAACCAAATGCATCTTGCTTCTGTTAGATTTTCTGGCATTTGTTTTCTCTTTTTTTCTCCCTCGCCAGTGTTGTCGTACATGTACCTTTAAAATGTTTTAAACTAAAAAGCTATCAAGGTCAGCAGTATACAAGCCCTAGCAACTTTATTTCAGCTGTCAAGGAGTCCTTAAAGCATGCGCTGCTTTTGGTGCTGGAAGGTACCCTTTTAAAGCATAAGGCTATTCATTTAACCTCAACAAATTAAAATCCAGTAGGCTATTATTCTTAGTGCTGTTGAAGTAACTTATCACTTCATTATGTTATTGGGCAGAAATGCTGACATGCTGAGTATTACTTTATATATTTACTGATGGTTTTACAGGAAAACATATTTTTCTCTTTTGCAGTATTTAATGCTCTGCAAACATGTTTAGTGCTTAATGTGAATAAACATTATAAAGACCACTGCAACACTGGAACAGAAAAAAGTAGGCAATTTTCTATCATCTACCCTGAATTATGATCAGTAAGATGATAGAAAAAAATGATAGATTGTAGGGGAAAAAAGTCTAGGGTTAGTCAGCAATTACAAAATGTGTGGAGTTATAATAAATTGTATTAATAATCACTTCTTGGTGGTTTACATGCTCTCAGAATGCCAAGTACTAAGGAAAAAATAAATCTTGCTGCATTTATAAACAGTTTACATCTCACAGAGAAAGATTCAAGCAAACGAGTAGTTGTTTGATTTAACTTGTTTTGTGTTTTATATGATCACAATCTAGACCTAAAATTACCTTACAAAGGATATAAAAATAGAATATCTTGCACATTTATGAATTAAAGTGAAATTGCCATGTTTACATAATAAAACTTTACCAGAGATTCTGTTGTCACGATTGGTCTGATTCTGAAAACTGTACAAAAATCATAGAATAATAAAATGGTTTGGGTTAAAAGGGACTTGAAAGAACACTCAATTCCAGTGTCAATGTCACTGACAAAGATATTAAACACCACCAATCCCAATACCCCTAAGGAATGCCACACATCACTGGTCTCCACTTCAACATGGAGCTGTTGACTACAACTTTTTGATTGTGATCATCCAACCAATTCCTTATCCACCAAGTGGTCCATCCATCAAATCCATGTCTCTCCAAACACGGGTGTTGAGCAGGATGGTGTCAAATGTTTTGCACAAATCCAGGTAGATGATGTCTGTTGCTCTTCCCTTATTCACCAGTGCTGCAAGCCCACTGCAGAAGACCATCAACATTGTCAGGCACAATTTGTCCTTGGTGAAGCCCTATGGGCTGTCACCAGTCACAGCCCTATTTCCTATGTGCCTCAGCATAGTTTCCAGGAGGATCTGCTCCACGATCTGCCCAGGCAAGACTGACTAGCCTATGGTTCCATGGGTCTTGTTTTCTCAAAATACCAGGGACACATTTCATATCTATTTAAAATTCTGTGAATCCCATGAATATAGTAGCTTTCTGTTCAAAAGCGTGTAATGTGTTACGGAAAACCACAAAGCACTGACTCAAATATTGCTGCATCATCTACTGAGCAGATGGCTTACATATCTTCCTTTCTTCTTACTTGCTCCATAACATTTTAGCATGCAGTTAATCTGTTTATCAGGTCTCAATTCTCTCCTTTAGGTTTTGTTGTCATGAAAGTGTCTAAAGAAAGATGACCTACAGCACTACACAATTTATAGGTGTGGAGTGGTTTAAGTAACCAATTTGTAAAGCTTCAGACTCAATTTATCTGCTGCTTTTCCCATGGAATTTACCTAGAAAAAGTGTAAAATGCACAAGACTCTTAAGTACAACCCCCACTTTGCTTGTCTACTTGGTGTTCACAAAGAAAAATCCCTGCCAGGAGCCTGTTCAGTCCAAGGACTGCAGGTGTTTTCTGAAATAAGGACATAAAGGAAAGAAAGTAAATCAAGGCAGCCCTGTGGTCATTTTAATTGGCATTCTTACCATTTTTCCAGGTCCATGCAACTTGCTACTGTGCTGTTGCATGAAACGAGAAGTTACCACAGCAATTGCAATGTCCTTGGCCATTTTTGACTATAGGCCTGCTGAAATATAGACATCAGTTTTATTCAGTTGAAATTCATAGTACAATTTCAGTAAATTTAATGCTGCTAATAGCTGTCACATTGAGTGCATTGGATGGCAGGTTTAGGTAGTGGTAAGATCAGCTATCTTAGAGTTTAATCTAGGCAGAGGTATAATTCAGTATTTGGGTTTTATTTGGAGACCACCTGTGGGGGGGGGGGGCTGTTAGTGCGAGTTGTAATGCTGAACCTTGTTCTGAAAAAGCTAGACTGAGTTCACTCTGTATCATCTGTACATAGTGTATATATATGGTTGTTTCCATTCAGAAGAGATATTGACTCCTTGCCCTCTTACCAGGCAACACATCCATTTTGAGTTCTTCAACAAAGAGCTGAACTGGAGGGCAAATCAATGGATACTGAGGAGTACATACCAAGGCTGGTATTGTGATCATCCTAATTTTTACTACTCTGGCTTCTATGTAAACAGGACCCAAATCTGGCAAAAACTGTCAAGTGTAGGTGTTCTAGGGTCTAATCTTGCGGAAAAAAACCAAACAAACTAACCCAGAGATGCTTAAATCCCTTATGGTTGCAAAGAAAATATTGAAAAATATAATATGTATTTATATATATAAAATATTGAAAAATGGAAAAGAGGAACTGACTTTGGGTTATGTGGTGGAGAAGAGTTTAAACCAGCTCACATTATGCCCCAATGGCACCAGGTCCCTGAACAGGTGAGCATCAAGGGTGCCTGGATGATTTAACATGATCCAATGCTCTGATGGAGGTGACAGTGTTGTGTTGAACCAAGTCCTCTCTTTTCCTCTGGCATTTCCCCCCATTTCCAAGATGTCTTTCCCCTCACAGCAGTGCTTCTTATTTCCTTGTTCCAAAGGAACTTTTTTTTCTGGGCAATTGACATTGCCTTCATTTGTGGAATAAAGCGAAATAAAAGCTATAAATTATTGCTTCTGGAAGTTTACATGGGGGAAATGCAAAGTCTTTCTTCTGAGCCTTGGAATGGCTGTCAGAGCCCTGCCTCAGCTGCTAAGAAGGGCCCAGCTAATGCAATCAGGTTTGCTCCATCTGCCACGGCTTTGAGTGACAGCTATGGCCCAGTGCACATCCACTGAAAACTAGCATCAGGGAATGACATACAGTTTGATAACATAAGATGCTTAGGTTTTTTGGCTCAAGTGAGATGTTCAGAGCTAATAGCCCTGTGAGCAGAGTTTCAGCTGTGATCTGTACCTTGAGATATTGGTTGTGTCTGGCTCAGGAAAAAGGGGAAAGAATGAAAGCTTATTTCTAGAAAGGTTTCCGATGAGCAGCATTTGTCATTGAAGGGGAAGATGGGTATAATTAGCTTGTCAGTCTAGTTTGGGCTGAGCTGGCTTTCTGTGGTAAGAAAGATGGACTAACTGCCAGAAGAGCTGACAGGCAGTCGATAATGCAGCAATTAATGTCATAAATAATTCTGGAACCAATTATATCAAAATGGACTCCAAGCTTTAAAAAGGAACAGAATTCCCTTATTCTTCCTGCTAACAGCAAGAAGCAGCTTTCATTTTTCTCTATAATTACTTTTCATTGTATATAGCAATAAAGTAGGGCTTTTCTGTCCCTATTTAAAACTTGTCTTTCTTTCCTTCCCCCGCCTCCTAAACACTCTTTACCCCATAGGACAAGGTTGTTACAGCAGATCTGCACTGAGGTGAATGTATAATCTTTTCACATGGCTGTTACATGATAATTTCTGCTGCACCTAAATGACTAAGAGCCAAGTTTTCTCAAATGTCATGGGCAATGACAGCAAAAAAGTACCAAACAATGGCATTTGGAAATAAAGACATTTGTGAAATAAATTGATTTGTCTTATTATTTTAAAGGTTGCTCTGACTTGCTTACACTGAACTTATTGATTTTTTTTCTCCCCTCTCTCTGTACAGTTACAGCTATGGAATGTGAGCCAAGCTATTCCCTTTATGCTGCAAACACAATTCAGAATATCCCTGCGAGTTAATGGGCATTCCCTTACAAAAGACACCAAGTTACAAACACTCTCTAGAGTGATATTCTCCTTAGCTGTTTCTCCATGTGCTGTAATACAGATGTGGATAGCACAAAGCCTGTACTGGCAAAACCCTCACAGTACTGCTTTTGCTAATGGTCTTTCTGTAGTCTCATTCTCTTTTTTTTTTTTTTTTTTTTTTAAATGGACTATAGACGTAGTAAATTACTGTAGCATTCGTTCACAGCTTTGTTCAGAGCCTGACAAATGTTTCCAACTTTTCAACTATGGTGGCATTTACTCCTGGGAGGTTGGGGAAAACAGTTCATGAAGTTCCCACTGTTTTAAAACCAGAAACATCTGTTGGTGTCACATGCAGTTTGTTGGCTGGGTCCAGGAATAAAGAAATCCTGCAGCTGATCAGCTCTCTCCTTAGCAGTAGGTGTCAGTATGGTGAGTGGTAATTACAACAGAGAGTTTTAGAGGACACATGATAATTAGGACAGCTAACAAAAACATAAACACTGACATTTACCATACTTAAAACCAGAAATGTTGTCTGCTGTGTCTGTACATTGTTTCAGACCATGACAATAGAGCCATAATTAGTTCAATCAAGCTTTTAAGGAACAAAGACTTTCAGATTTTGGACATACAGCTCAGTGTTTTAGCAGGAAGAATGGCAGAAAGAGGGGGAGTGATGTGTGGTGTGCAAAGCCCCAGCGTGCAGCGGTGCAAAGCTGGGAGAGCTGGGTTCCCTTCCAAGCCCTGCTGCAGGGATGGTGCCGAGTGGCTGCCAAGGAATCCTCGTGTCCGTCATCACAGCTCCCGGGCCGGAGGGACAGAACGCTCACCCTGCAAAGGTGGGGTCCATACTAACGCGTTTTTAAGGTCTTTTTAAGCACTCGGAGATTGTCTGTAAGGAAGGGTGATGGAAATTCAGTACTACTGAGGGAAGAGACCATCTGTTTCACATCTCATTAAGAACTATATCCTGTTTCTGCTCTGCGGCCCAGCAAGGCCTGAAAACTAGGAACTATGTTTAAACAATACTTCCTCAGTTAAACTACAGTGTATATAAATTGAACTCAGTTTTGCTCCAAATGACCCACTTTTTCTGCTCACAGAAGTTCTTCAAAAGGTAAGATTTTGTCAGAATCTTTGCAGGTCAACTCTGTGGCCATTCAGCAGTCTTGCTGTCATCATTTTCTTTTCTCTGCTTCTGCATTTCTAGTGAAAGTACTTCACGGCCCTCATGCCTCAGATCATTCAGTGCACTTTTTCTCTTCAATAGAGAGGAAGCATCAATGTTTTCCTTCTATTTATAAGAATGATTTCAAGCATAAAGGTAAAATCAGTTTGATTTAGTCTGGACAGAGGGCTCTAGCAATAGCTATTTGATCTGCAGAACTCTTACTGACCTCCATTCTGGGTAAATTCAGTTCCCTGCATAAGTGGGCTTTATAAACAAGAAAAGAGATTTAACATGAAGTGTTGAATTAAATGAGCTTAAATTACTCACTGTCATCTGCAATGCCACCCCAATAATTCAGGCTTTCTATTCCAACTGCCAATATAATTGATGTTACTATAGGAAACTTATGGCTAAGTGAGCAACCACTATGCTTAAAACAAGTAACAGGTTTTCAGTTCATGAAGAAGGAGAGTTGTCAAGAAGCAATTAATATTACCTGATTAATATTACCTGATTACCTGGTTATCATCACTTGTACTCCTAACAAAAACACAGGACTAGTTTTTATTTTATTCCTAAGTGGCTTTAAATAATCAGTTTTATTAGGTATATTTTAATGATTTCTAATGAAAATCCTGTGAGCTATTTTGTAGTCCTGAAAGGCAAATTCAGCATAAACTAATGGCACTACTTACTTAGATATTGTTGCTTCTTTATCCTCTAAATGCCTGAAAATAGCTTTCTGTAGAGGTGAAATGCAGAATCCAATGACTTTAGCACCTTGGTTTAGCTCATGATGGGAGATATTATCAATTTTATTCTCTGTGTGTTAGAGTATTATGTGTTTTCATCTGTTGCTTGAAGTTGCACGTTAAACTTCCAAGCTGTTATGGCTATTTACCACTGAGACCAATGAAAGCGTACGTACTCATTATAACTTACCGAATTTGGGCTGATTATATAGAGTAATGGCCAGGTTTTCATCATGAACTAGCGTAAGCATCCTTTTGGATTAAGCTTGGGGTATTCAAAAGCACAGTGTTCTAAATCTGAATTACAAACATAGCAGTGGTCTTAGTGGAGTAATGCACTGCAGAGATACAGGAAGGTGGGGAAGAGGCAAGAACTTAGCTTCAGGAGGTAGATGAAAGAGTTCCACAGACATCAGTATAATTGATGAGTTTTTTGGGGTTTTTTTATTACTGGCTGACTGATTTACATAAGCACATGGATTTTTAAACATACTCCTCCTCTTTCCTTTAGGTCCAATAAGCTGCCATTCATGTTGGAGACGGGTTTCCTCTGCCTTTCAGCTAACGCTCTCTTTTGCTGTATCACTCTTTCCATTTCTTAGATCTAGCTTGTCAGTAGGGCCCAGCATGTCCAAACAATGACAGATTTTTTCTGAAGCTCAGTTGTCTATCATGAGTTAATTAAGAAGGCACGCTGATGGTGGGTAGAAGAGGGAAGGGAAGGGTTGGTGGGGAGGATAGATGAAAAAAAGTCTTATTAGTTCCACATATCTAGATCTTTGACTGTACATATCATGGACATTGAGGGTTTGAAAACCTGGCCTTCATTAGGTAGTTAGCTTGGAACTGAGGAACTAATATTATTCTCTTTGGAGCATGAGCTTTGAGGGCAGTGACTTTTCATGTGAGTTCATACAGCATTGTTTCTGAAGGGATTTTTCTGAATGGTTTTAATAGAAACAGTAAATAATACAGCATGAGTGCACAGGATATGAGTTTCTCCCTAGCATTTCTGTTATTGAGAGGAGTGTTCTATGGTGTCTGCAGCAACCAGACTAACATTCATTTAGTTTTAAAGCATCTATCATACTTAATAGCTTTGGTAGATAGGTGTGCTTAAAAATGTTTTGGTTCTTGGTACAGATTTACTTTTTTCTATCTTTCTAGATCAGTTCTGGAAATTGCAGGAAACTGACAAAGGGAAAGAGAACAAAACAAAAGGTTAATTGAGAGCATGCTAGTTGCTTATACTAGCAAGACATAATATGTACCATAATGTGAGCAGGTTAATGAAAAGAGGAGGTAAATAAGTCTTGCTGAAGAAAAAGAAAGATGAATTTGAGGCATATGAGTATGGTGCTGTCTCCTGCAGCACATTGGGACTGTTCTCTACCAAAGTACCAGCTTTGTACCAGCTAAGTTATGAGGTGTGACAGTAATTCTTCTGTTGGTGTAGGCTGATGGTGTAGGCTCCACAGAGACCTAGAGGATCTGTATAACTACATGCTGAATTCATTTTATTTTACACAGTTCTCGACTAAATATGTGCATCTAAGGTAGTCTTATCATGAGGTTATGTGTCCTAAATTCTGCTCTTGGTCATAATATTAGGTTTTCAATAGCTTTGATTTTCTTGTTTGTTGAAGTAAAGCTTCAAATTCAACCAGTCCTGTGCCCCTCCACAAAATTCCGTCTAATGTTGCTACAAAAGTCATACATTTTTATTGTTTTGTTTTAAAAGATGAGTAACTCACCACTATTTGAATTCTTGGAATCAGCAGTCCTGCATTTCTCTGTTTGAGAAACAACATCTTGGATAAAAGATGAAAAAGATGTGGTCTTGGGGAAATTTTAAGCCTGCTTATGGAAGAGTAATCTGTTACTCCTAGGTAAGAAAGAAGTGTAAGAAAATAATTGGGGCACCCTGAGAACATAATGGTGTTATTCTCATTGAGTTCTTTCTTCTCAGAGTAGAGGGTAAAAGAGTGTTAAGTTACTACTTAACTAATATTTAAACATTGAAATATTTTCCTTTCAGGGAATTTTTCAGGATTAATGCAGATATCAAGTGAAAAAATTAAATTTCACCCATATTTTCTCTAGAGGTGCCTTTTTTTTCTTGGCAGACCCCACATGAGTTTGATTGTTTCTGATTGAACAGCAGGATTAAGTTTTCTCCTGCTGATGGGGTTCAGTCTCCTTCCTTTGGTTAATGTGTCAAACACCAATTCTCCTCCCTCTCCTTCTAGCCTTCCCAGTGACTAACTATGTTGAAATACATAAGACAATAAGAGAATACACTGTATAATCAAGAATAAAAAATATTATCATCTACCACAGTAAATCATAGCCAAACAACACAGTTATAATAGAAATACCTTTCCTATGTCTGATCCACTAACACTTACTTAGTCACATAACAAATAACTTGTTCTTGGAGAGAGTGCCCTGGGTTTGATTTATCTCTGAGTGTAAGTAAATATGAAAAGGCTGCCAAATCTGCCTATATAAATCTCAGCTATCTCAAAATGTCATGTATGGTGGAAGTGAAAAATTAAGAAGGTGTTTCTGTCTTAATAGGGTATGGAGGCAAAATGTTCTGCTTTTAATTCTTCTTAGGGATGATGTTTCTCTGGTTGATACCTGGGAAGAATTAAAGAGAAGCTGGAAAAAAAATATGTACGTGTATTGTGCCAAATAACTGCTCTTATTTTTGCTGATGTAAATCTGGAGTAGATCCACTAAAGAGTCTGGAATTAGTCTGGCTTTGTCCCAGTGTAGCTGACAGCAAACTGAGAGCCTTTCAAATTAATAATATTAAATCTCAGTGTTGTTAAGATTTTTCATTTTGGCTATAGTGGCCGTTGTTTGTTTGAACAAATAGAACAAAAAGAAATCATCTGTAGATACTTATATACTGTTGCACATGTGAGACTAGAAATAGGACTGGACCTATGTGAAAATCAAGGGTAAGAAAATAGTTTTGTTAACCATTGTTTGCATATGTTTATTCTTGTCTGACAACACCACACCACACTTAGGGGTCCATTTACACGGGAAAGAAAGAGGTGGAATGCAGGGCTGGATTATTAACTCAAGTATTAAGTAGTATAATCCAGGTATAAATCCTGCCGATTTGCGAATTTTCTCCCATGGGCTTTATATTTTTCTCACTTAATCCCGTGGACATTGGAGTTTCTCCTGACTAATACCAGGGTGTTTAATCTCAGAATCAGGCCCTCTGCATCCTGCGTGGGCTTGTGAACCAGAAGATCTGTGTGACAAAGTGTGTCAATTAGCCTGAAGTACTTGTTGAGCCTCAGTCCATCTGGGATTCAAAGGTAGTTTGTTACCTCCAAGGTGGGGGGTTTTAGTTGAATGTGTCTTCCTACTCAAATTCATTAGATGAAAAGTGAGTATCATCTTACATTACATAAGTTCAGCTGGAATGTATACAATGTCAGTAGTATGGGAGAAGAAAACATGTGTTGAATACATCTAGTATGTCTTGGGGCTCTGAAGGTCACTCCACTAAAGTAATATATAGTGCTGGTGCTAGTGGCTCAAGGTCAAGTCAGCTTGCTTTTCATAATGCATAAACCTCAAGCTCGCTCAGACACCAATCATCTGACCTAAACCTTGGAACAAATATTTTACTAAGTAAATCAGTGAGCATGCTGGCATTTCTATTAACCTTCAATGCACTGGTGACAGAAAATGAATAATGATAAATAATAACTCAAGCCTGTAAATCATGCTTAGCATCAGAAGGAAAAAAAAATTAATAAAAAGTCTGGTGTACTACCATCTGCTAGGCTGGCTGAGCCTGTAGGGAGAAACCCACAACAAAGGGAAATGTGCTTTCTCCCTCCCACAGCAGTTCCCTGGGTTTGAAATTTGGGGGTGGGATGGAGCAGGCTTTGCAGAGACTGGTGAAGGAAACACTTGAAAGTGAAAAGCTGACTGTACACAAACCGCAGGGAGCCTGAGTAAGAGTTTGGTTACTCAAGGTGGTAGGGTGTTTTGCAAGCTTTGAAGTGGATGAGCTCTTTTCTTGTCCTCCTCTCCCACTGACTGATCGTCGGCGACTCTCTGGTGGTAGGTGGAACATAACAGACTTCCAGCAACTCACCAGTGCTGAAGACCTGCTTGTTTTATTTCCCCAGTACTCTTTCATTTAATTTTCTTCTGCTTTCCTTTCAGTTTTGCTACTGGTTAGGGTCGCCATAGCTACACAATGGCCTTAAGGAAATTAAGCTCATAAATTAGGAAGAATAGACACATTTAGCTCCGTCTCCCATCCTGTGATACTTTCACATGTTTCAGCTTCATTTAGAAGTGCTCTGATTCTCATATCCTTTAGATTTTTGGAAGGTCTAATTTTAGACAATTAGCATTAATTTGCTATTGGGTTTGTTGCAAGGAAGGTTTTTCCTAGCCATGTTGTTTAAAACTTTTGCATTTCACAGTCTTGCTCAAAATCCATTTGTTTTCCCCTTCTGAAATCTTTTTGATAAAACCTAAGTCTTTTTGATAAAACCTAAGTGCTGATGAATCAGTGGATTGAAGCTGAGAATGCATTTGTAATGGATTGTCAGGTTGGGAACCCTGGACATATTTGTGACCATGCTACAAGAAGGGAAGGCAGCATGCATCACATGAGGTTGCTGCTTCCAAAAATCACAGTGGACTCTCTTTGAGAAGCCTTGTCCTTTCACAAAAGGGTGTGTTGTGACACTGGAATAGGAAGAAATACAGGGAGGAGGAGCACAGCCTGATGTTTGCTTTCTGTGGATCACAGCAGAAGGTGTGCTCAGCACCTGTTACAGAGTGATAGGAGGAATGTAACACACAGTCATGGCTGTGTTTGGTGTGGAATCACAAAAAAATGAGCCAAACAAATCTAACTCAGAAAAGTGAGGAAGGAGGAAGTGAGACGATAGAGTTTGGGGCTTGAGTTCATCTCTGTAATTCATTTTTTGTCAGAAATGGGTGTGAAGCCGTGAGTTTTAATTTTTCAAAGAGTAAAAGCATTTTTTTTCAGTCTGAAAAACAGGCAAGGGCCAGTCATGATGTTAAGATTCATATCCAAGTCCAGATTTGCAACACTTTGTCAGAAAAATACTAGGTGCCTGAATCCTTTTGTGTTCTTTTGGACCATTTCTCTCTTTTGACCAAAATAAAAATAAAAGTATTGCCCACCAGCTGAACTCAAGTTACTTCCAATGATTTTGTTTAAATTATATTCCCAACTGGATTAAAGTAATGTGATAACATAATTTACAATGCAGTGACCATCTGACATCACAAAAAATATCTCAATCAGGATACTTAAACCTTACTTTAGTCTCAGGACTGGTATCCTATGGAATAGAAGGGAAAGTATGGAAATCCCAGCGTTTCTGTCATGGCCAAAGTGCCATTTATTTAAAGCCAATTTGGAAAGGGCCGTTAACATGAGAAAATTAAGTGAAAAAGATTTCTATAAACCAGCCTCCTCATGCCAAACTTTATGCAAGTAGAATGAATAATAGTAAATTTCTAAACTTTGGCATCTTTGTTTAATTAAGGGTCTGTTCTGTGAAAAATGTCAGAACCTCAGAAAAAGACATGATCATATTATTCCACTAAAATGTCTGTGTGGACACTACTTCCAAGAGAAAATGTATTATCCTGAGAAATTATGTAGAGGTAGCTGCTGCATTAATATACATGCATTTCACAGATAACTTTAGGAAAAATTAGCCTTATCCCAAAGGGACCATCACTAAATATAATTTATTCTGTCCTTTGCTATATCCTGACTTGCCCTTGAGAAGACATTTCCCATTAAGCAAAAGTGAGCTTAGCTCTTATATGTAAGGTATCTGGTGTTGACTATTCCCAGTAAAAGTCAACAAATTAATTTTAAAGTCTTAATATTGATTGGTAATCTGAACTTCAGAATCTTTATCCTTATATCTTTCTGAACAGTATAAAAATAATTTAAGCAAAACTGAATAAGTGCTTAAAAAGGGTAAGAAAGCAGATTGTGAAAAAGAATGTATAGTACTTTCATTATACTTAATTTAGCTGAGGCTGTTCACTAGTTTGGTTACTTTTAAATTTATTTTATTTTGTGCTGAATAGAAACTGTGGTTGAAAATAATAACTCAATTAATATACCGTTACAATAAGAAGATTTATATTTTTCTTAATTATAATACTTAAAAGGCACTGAGATTTTTTGCCTATTGTTTAATTGGAAGTGGTGAAAAGAAATTAATAGAAATCATCTGTTTTTTACAACTTAAGAAACTAAAATACAAAGAGTTCAAGTGGTCTTCCCAAGGTTTCACAGCAAACCCATACCAGAACCACAAATTATTCTTTATACTACCTGCAAATTATAAGGAAAAAAATGAAGATATGGTAAAAGGAGAATCCCAGTTTTCTTATCTGGGAACTACTTAGCCTGATATCTGTGGTACATTTTTCTTCCTGACCCAGTCGTTAGTCTTATGCAATTACACACACACCCCTCAAAGAAAAAAAGCCTCCACATACATCCAAGTTGAAATAATCATTCGCAAATGAACCCTCTGACCTTCTTTTTAAACTTCTGAGGGAATTGCCCCTAACAAGCTATAAGCAGAGAAGGAAATAGAAATCCTTAGTAGTTAGCATTTAGTAACTACTTTATAATGAGGGTCTATCAATTTAAAAGTGATTGTATTTAGTTAAAATCTGGTGTGTATTTTTAGCCATTCGTATTTCTGTTGAAAGGAAGGACAGTAGAGTTTGGGGCATGGTGATTACTTAGCCACCTTCGTGAAAAGCTTTAAAATACTCTTTAACTGCAAGCATACACATAGCAGGGCTGGGGTGAGAGGCCAGAGCACATGTGGGGAAGATTGTGTGCACAAATATGACACCACAGAAGTGCTTGGTAGTGGACCTATCCAAACTTATGTGCTCATCTTCACATCATTGGGAATCTAAGTTCACAACTGAGCATTGGTATTGGGAGCAACAAATACTGATGCTTTTAATCTGGCCATCCATTTTTCTAGCAAATTTGCTCCCGTGTGTTTACATGTGGATAATAAGGAAGTTCTAATTAGAGGGCACAGCACATTTTTTCTTTTCATAAAAATCATGTTATGTATGGAAAACCTTCTAAATAACTATTTTTGTCTCTGTTAGCAGACCTGTGTGCCACTTCTGCTGAGTTCATAGAATGACCCCAAACATTTTGCTGTAAATACATTTTAAATTGGGAGAGGAGTTAAAGGAGGTTTTCAGAAAGAATTAAACTCCAATTATAAGGGACCAGCAGATGTTTTTCATCTAGTTCCACCTTTCCAAAAAGTTATTTTCTGAAAAGAATGTATATGTTAAGATGGTGCTATATAAAAAAGCTTATTTTTCTTTTCCCACAAATTGCCCCCTCTCTCCAAATTTGGTTTTATAACTATAGCCACAATTATTTTTTTAACATGGATCTTCAAACCCCCATTATAAGTTTCTTTGTGCATCAAACTGTTCAAAATACAATATACTTACAAGGAAGACAAATTCATTTCATAACTGAGTCATGTTACAGCTGATTGGGAGCATATTTACCTGAAAATTTAGATATTGACAAAAAGCCTTACTTGGTACATGGTATTTGTGTGTGTCTTCTAAAAAACTCAGTAGCACTGATGTTTGGATAATAGGTGTTGTTCATAATATCTGCCTCTGCACCTCAAAAAATGGATTTTTCCAAATAGGAGGATGTTGGAGGATATAACGACAGAAATAAAAGTGTCTTGTGAGGTTGTGTCTACCTAGCTTACAGGTTTGAAAATTCCCAGTGTATTAATATACATTTTTTCTTCTAGAATGGTTATGCACTCTCTGAACTCTCAAAATAATATATCAAATACCCAAGCCTCAACAGGCCCTAATCTACATGAATACTAGCTGGAATTTTCTAAAAGTACTTTCATTAAAAGTAAACAGTGACTTCTTCTTTTACATTGATAGGTCTATGACTAATGGCTCTGAAATTCATGTCACAAATAAATGAATGGCCCTTCAACTATTTCACATGTACTTACAGACAGGCAAATGTGATATATTGCATCCACAGACATCTCAATGAACATAATCATGATATCACAATATATCATGTTACACTTGTATATGTTCGGGTCACATAATTTAGCATCAGCAGCATGAGGTTTAACAGGGTTGAATTATATGGATGCTGCATAGAACACTTTGGATGCATTATGCTGATGCTTTGGACTTTAAAATGTTAATATTGCAAATGAAAGGTACACTTTGTGTATCATAAATCTGAGTGTCTATTCTTCCTGTGTACTCAATAAATACCCTTCTCATCAACTTTTAATTATGCTGTTTGCATTATTCTGTCCTGAAGAGGATAACACTCTGTAAATCATCCACTTCTAATGTACACTGCAGCATAAGTTTAGTTAATTAAACCATATATTTTATTAGTACTTGCACTTCCATCTTGTAAAACTGCTGGGAAAAAAAAATAGAGAGAGGTTTTTATTTATTACAGCTGAGTTTTAGATGGCATTACAAAAGTTTAGCAGGGTTAGATGTGCGTATTGCTGTAGCTTACTCACAAATACCCAGTCTCAAAAACTTACTGTCTACCTATTGCTACAAAAGTGGGCAACTTCTTGAACATGTTGACATTTGCTGATGTTCCCACAGAACCACTTCAATGTGTTTAATGGCTGGCATAATCAGAACTGAACCAAGTTTATGCTTGTTCATTTGCAGAATTTGTTATGTTAAGTCACCAAAGAGAGTTCCCTTGTAATGAAATTCATGGTAAGTGGAATTAGGAGACCCGTTTTATTCTTCTTACCTTTAAGTTTACATTTTCTTATTGGACCCAGATTTTAAAAGCACAGCTTTCAACAGCAGAGCCATTTTATGGTTCAGTGTATGTAGAGAGTCATCCCAGGGGATGCCATGACGCATGAAAAACATTAGTAAGATACCGTGTGACAAATGGCATGAGAAGTGCAAACACTGCCCACAGCATCTATAACTCTCTTGGGATTACAGCCGTCTTTGGGTAGAACCCCTAGTATTTTCTGTTCAGATGAAATAAATAAAAAAATAACTTTATTTGAACTTCGAGATACAAGTGCCCAGAGAGAGAATTTACTTTGAGACTATTTCTGTTTAACATAAAGACACTATCATACTGACAAAGATGATTCTGAACTAAATCCCTTGAATGACTCAGTCTTTAACACCCCAGCTTGGATGCCCAAATAAATTTTTTTCAAAGGGATTCTATCTGCAGAATGGTTTGAAATTAAATATATATTCAGGATTCTCATCATTAAAGCCAATTAATTTGTTCTGCCTCCATAGTCTAAAGCTATATACTGTGTCCTGTCAGAAGTGCAACACTGCTCAGTAGGAGGGAGTGTTACATTTTACTCTGTAGATGTTCTTTTCCAGATTTCAGTAGAGTATTAAGAAAAAAGTCTCAATAAAATGGCAACCTCTTAACATTAAATTACTATAGTTTTAATTGGAAGAAAAAAAAACAAAATGTAAAAAGACCAGTCAGAGAACAGCAAACCCAAGAGCATAGTGTTTAAGAAAGTTGTTAGTGTGGTGTAGAAATCAAATTATTAGGATTGAGCTTATGGATGATTTTCCTTACTCTACATTTGAGGCTGTCCTTTGATATGATTTCAGGATCACTGATTACATACAAAATGGGAGATAGAAGTTAAAAAGTAAATGGTAAGTTTAAAAGTAAGACGGAAAGGATGGAGCAATTTTCAGACCTGGGTAATGAGGACTAAGGGATCAAGTGAGAGTAATTACTTAAAATATGTTCATTTTGAGTGCTTCTGCCCTGCAGATTGAGGGAATAGAGATGTTTCTGTTGTATATATATAAAACTACAGTCTCGTTAATAGAGTCCTTTTACATTTAGCAGAAATAACTAGGTCTTGACTCAAACATGATGTAGTTAATACTCCCAATTTATTTGCACTTGAATTTGACAAGGACTTTGGTATTAAGATTTCCATCTGTGTTTCTTGACTACTGTCTGTACTGTCATGTAGGCTGGTTTCAATTAAGAATTAAACCAATTGAAAAAGGCTCCTTTTCCATTTTTAATTTTACAGAACCATGTCCTAAAAAAAAAAAAAAAGCAATGTCTGTAAAAGAAGTGGGACTTGAGGAGCCTTATTCCTTGATATTACTTCATGGTCAATACTGTCTTTTTAGGTCAGGCTTTTCTTTTTTTTTTTTTCTCTATGTTTGACTTTCATACATATTAGAAGAGGCTGGATATTAGTGTAAGGTATACTGTGACAGGGAGCATTTCTGCTCAGTTTTTTCTCTTTTGACACAACTGCCTCAACACCNCTGTCTTTTTTGGGCAGGGTTTTTTTTTTTTTTTTTTTCTCTATGTTTGACTTTCATACATATTAGAAGAGGCTGGATATTAGTGTAAGGTATACTGTGACAGGGAGCATTTCTGCTCAGTTTTTTCTCTTTTGACACAACTGCCTCAACACCCTTTGTTACGTGGTAAGTAATGCCCTGGCCCCACTGGTTAAAATACAGAGACATTAGAAGGGTTCTTCCACACTTGTTTGAATTTCTGCACACAAATGGGTATTTTTACTTTATACGGTGTCATGAACACACAAGGACACAAAAGGAAAAGGAAAACTATAGCTGTTAGCTAGCAAAACCACTTAGAAAACTGGTGAGTTTTAGGTTGGCTTTTAAATGCATATAAGTAACTTCAACTCCCTAGGATTATGGGCAGGATTGGTTCAGTCTAAAACAGTATAGGAAGGACTTTTGTTAAGAACAAAAAAAGCTTCTTTTCCTCTTTGCTACTGCTGAGGCAGTTAAGACCTCCTTATATTTTTTATGCCCCTCAGGGCAACTGTGTTTTATTGATAGAATGGACTCTTCTCTAACCCCAGCACCCCCTGTGCCGTGGCTAACATCAGCCTGGCCTGCAGCTCTGAATCAGCATGCCTGGCTTTAAATAAACCCAAACAGCAGTGCTGCAACTGGCTGCAGACTGTGACATTTACTCACATTATTATCAGCAGCCAGAGAGGGGCACGGGAGCGAGGATCTGCTCCTTCTGTGGCTCTGTGCACCGTGCCCCAGAGGCAGCCACTGCCCCTGTAATGGATGCTGGCCAGGGCTGCGTGGGGGAGTTCTCCAGTCCCAGAGCACCTCCAGCTTTGGTTCTGTGTGTAGGGCTGGTATGATGGGGCTGGTGATCCCAAAGTGTGGGTTGCAGGCTGAAGTAAGCTGATACTTGGGGACAATCCTCTGCAGAGTACCCCCACTTCCTCTCTCTCATCAATATTTACCAGTTCCGTTCCATCTTCAGGGGTCTTTCCAATACATTTTAAATATATTTTCCTTCTACAGACTGCAATTATTTGAAATGCTTCAAGAAAAGAGATTTCTTTCATAAAGTGACTGGGATAACTTGAAATGCCAGAGTTTTGCTCAGGGTGATGACAGCCAGCAAGGTCTTCTGGGACTGTGCTTGGGCCATGGAGAGGGCTCAGCAAGCCCTGCAATCTGCCTGCAGGGAGCACCAGGCTTCATTCTGAACACAAAGGCTCAGGGTTACCACTTAAACACTGAGACTTTCTCTCCGTCGTTCCTACACACGCATATGAGCACATTCATTATTTGTATCAGCAGAACTGGGATTTGGGGAGCTGGGAAAAGTGAGACTGAGGAGTTAAATCCTAATGGGGATTGCAGGGCCTCAGCTGGAAAATCTCCACAAGCTTGGAGCAATCAAATGCAGCTGAGGCCAATTTAAAACAAAACAAAACAACATCAACAAAAATCTATCTGTTCTCATGGCAGGGGGATTTGCAGAGCTGTTGCTGAACAATAGGTCTCAGGGTATAAAAGCCTTGCTCGGAAGTTACCCCCTTTTAAGCACGTTAAGGTATGTGGTGGGTACGATGTCTGCATGTGCAAGCATGTGTGAGGAAAAGCTGGGTGTTTGTTTGAATGAGAAACCCAAAAATAAACATGTAACATTAGAGAAGTCTTTCACTGTTTAAGCAGAGTGCCATCTGATATTTCATACAGTGGTTATTTTCTGGCCCTGCCATTAAACTTGAAGGATGAGTGAAAAAAGATCCTCTGTCTTTTTTTTTTTCCCCCCCAAAGTATGTATTTTCTCTGACCAGTAAAGCATTGTTGTTTCATATTTGGTTTGTTCAGAATGTTGAAATTCAGATTTTTAAAATATTTGCTAATTAAACTTTCTTATAAATTTTGCAAGCAACTCAGAATTGCATTTAATAGCTTTCTTACGAGTAGTTGCTGTACTTAGGATTTGACATTTGGTAGGTTGAAATTAATTGTGTAAATCCATGAATATGTGGGGTTTTTTCTATTAACTATCTCTACAGAACTAGCATATTTATATAAATATTTATGGCTAAGTGCCTTTTAATCCTCAGTGCTGTACTTATTTAAACTTTGCCATTTCTGCTTGCACTACTGTCAATAGACTGATTTGTTAGATTTATGTAAAGTGTGTAGTAAATCTTAACACTACATTTTAACTACTCCTTTCAGCTGTTTAAAAAAGTTTCAACCTTTTTTTGCAGGGAAGAGACTTGGATTTTTTGCATTTGCTTCACTTTTTCTCTGCTTCCAGGTAGGCTACGATAAGTCTCAAGTGATTATATTACCAATTGTATCACATCCTCTTTCACTGACTTAAAATGCCCTGCATATATCTTGTGTCATTGCAGAAGAGAATTAAAATTTGAATATCATGGTAATTGTACTCTACAGAAATCTACATTCCTGATAAAATTCATACGACAATTTGTATTCTATCTCTTTCTATTTTTGTTTGTTTGCTTTTGTTTTAAGGAAAACCTCATGCTATATTCATTCAAAGCTTTCTGAAGCTTTGTTTTTCCCTAGAAGATGTCCCAGATTTTATTCTTTAATGTTGTTCCTGATTTATTGAATGTCCATGTTTCCCTGGATAGTATCATCTTTTGAGTTATACATCATCAGAGTGACTCATTCCGATGATGTATTGCATTAATACATCATCAAAGCGCCTTGCTCTGCTGTTGCACTAATGATATGTTAGTATAATACATCATCAGAGTGAACTGCACTGATGATGTATTACTTAGATGGTGATGGCATTCTGTGAAGAAAAGGTTGAGGAGCAGGTTCAATACAGTCACAGGAGAAAAATTAGTCAATACAGAGTATAACTGTTTCTCCAGTAGTGATGCTGATGCTAAATTAGCACCATAGCCCCTGATCTGTACCCTTGCAGAAACACTGAGACATGCATTATCCCCGAAAGAGGAATGAATTCAGAACACTCAGCTAAAGGATTTTACAGAAGAGAGGAGAGGTGTAACCATACATATCACTGGAAAGCTAAAGGTTATATATATAGCTATAATTACTGGCTACTGAGAGACCAAATGAATCAAACGGGGCCAAAATAAGACCAAAGTCTAGATATGTTCAGTAGCTGCCTCTCTGGTGGAGAATGTGACACTCACAGGGAGATGGAGATATAAGGGCTATGAATATGCCATCTGAATTAAGACAGCTGCCACTTAGAAACCCCCATTAGGGATATTAAAACATTCTGAGGCATGTAGGAAGGCTATGCCATAGTATTTTTTTTGTAACTTTAAATTACATACTTCTCTACTCATGCTGTGTCACAGGCAGAACACCAGGGTCTCAGTGCTGTTGGCTCTCTCATGAGCTCCAGGTGCACTCAGTTCAGCGTGCACAGCTGATACACACAGAAATTAAAAGGTGTTAAAACTTCCGGTGTTCAGTTTGCTTAAAATTGTGTTTTTCAGAGACTGAAAGAACAAAATTGTGTATGTGCATGTATGGCTGGAAATCCTGCAAAGTCAGACTTATATCATGCTGATATATTTGTAAAAGTGACACTTTTTATGTCACACTTAATTTCTTTTACTTGTACATATCTTTCTCTTGGTTTGATCTCGGGAAGGAGGTTCTGGAGCAGCTACCATCTGAGTTCACTTTCCAGGAAGGATGGAGGTGAAAATAGTGTTAAAATGAAACCTGTCAACTTGTAGAGAAGAGAGAGATGGTATTATTCCCAGATTTATTTATTTAATACAAGGGGTGGGTGGTGACATATTTTTTTATATAAGAACAAAACATAATACAGGTACAAAAAGGGTTGTGGCATGGTGTTCATGTCCCCACAGATCTTGCTTTCCCACCTTCTCCCTCATTCTGTTAACTCCTAATTCCCTTCTTCACTTTTTTCAGCTGTTTCGCAGCTAGTGCAAGGTGCACTTCATGCTCCACCATTCTACATGCCCCTGCATTCCTGCCCTGCACCTGCAGAGCCTGGGTGGGCGTTTCTCTGGGATGTGTGGGACCATGCCAGGCTATTAGCTCCAGGCACCCTTTGCAGCAGGACCTGTGCACAGCTCGCTGCTGCTCTCCTTGCCCCAGAACTGTACTTTGGCTGGGCTGGCACCACGATCGACTCCCACTCTGTGTAACTTTCATCTTTGAAACTGGGGGAGAAATTTCCTTTGTAATCATGGATTCCTCTCTGCCATCATACAGGTGATTCCCACACTCGCCATTGCCATCATAGTCTCCTTGACGCCAGACCAAAAGAAAACCCCAAAAAGCAGCTAGCAGTGTTTCTGCACCCAGTCAGTCTGAAGAGCGGCGGTGCAGTGAGGGTGCAGCAGCGTGGGGCTGTGTCTCCGGGCAGCAGGAAGGGAACACTCTTGCCTGTCTCAGCAGCCTCCTTACAAAACTCTCTGAGGACTCCTACTCTTGGCTGTTTCATGCTGCGTTAGATGAGCTTCCAAACCAGTCCTCCTTCCATTTCTCTCTTGATTATCTATTTTCTACAACTTGCAGAAGGACAGGGTGAGAGCGGCTTAAGATACTCTTTTGCTCTCTCTCTGTCTTTTCCTTTTACTCCCCCCTTCCTTTTCTTCCATTCCCTTTCTTTCCCACTTCCATTCCAGCTCTTTCTTTGTATAAGTGGTTGCTTTAAATTTGTATTATGTGGTCAAGATACACTTTAGATATAAATTAGCTTTGAAAAGAAACCATATTGTACCCATTCTTTAAAAATCACAATACTTTGTGGCAATATTCCCAAGATATTTATCAATGCACCAAGTAATTGTTTCTCATTGTTTTCAGATACTGTTAGACTCTGCTCTATGGAACTCAAATCACAATGTCAAGCTTTTATTTGGAATTGAATACTTCAGAGCTATTGAATATTTCTATCACTGCTGCAGGTATTTTCATAACAGCTCTCTCTTGTGATCCTTTAGTGTCTCTTTATAAGAAACAGAAAAATAGACAAGATTTTAAAAAGAAAATCAGGAAATTAGTGAACTTGGTTTTAGTGCATGCATTTCTGATATTACTTTTAGACAAAAAAAATGTGATGCAATCCAATAAATGCAGCAGAAACATTTTTTAAAAATTATTTTTTCAGTAATATTTTCAGCATTCAGATTTAGTATCTGATTTGCCATTTTCCATTTGTGGATTTGCACTGAAGTTAGCTGATATTGCAAACTTTAAGGCTTATTTAGAAAGATTGCAGATGTCATGAAAAGTAACCAGTTCCCCCTAGATATGTATAAAATATTACTTCTGTATCCTAATTAGTGGTAATGACTTTTAATAATGCAAGAACTAGAACGTACCCTTTGGGTCAGGACAAACTGAGCTAAAGTTTTTAATGTGGCTCATACATGTGTTTTGTTTCATCTAAGACAATCTGCCATAACACAGGACAAAACAAGATGTTCTAATTTTCTATAAATAAAGCTTGCTTTGGTTAAGATAGAAACTGCCAATTGCAGAAATACACACGTTGTTCATAATTTATAAACAATAAAC
Source organism: Daphoenositta chrysoptera (assembly GCA_013397915.1). Lineage (NCBI taxonomy): Eukaryota > Metazoa > Chordata > Aves > Passeriformes > Daphoenositta > Daphoenositta chrysoptera. The sequence continues at coordinate 51,167 of VZRO01002166.1, read as the reverse complement.
ACTTCTTTTGGCAGGCTGCCATGCAGTTCCTTTCTGCTCAAGGTCTAAACTGTGAATGAGAAATGATGTGAAAGTTACAAATGGAATGGCTGAAGGACCTGGCAGGGTTTGAAGTGATGTTGGTGCCAATCCAAATCCATGCTAGACTCCGTTAGGATAGGCCAGTTCAAAGATGTAATACAACTTACTGGAAGTGTCTATACCAATGAAATGTCAAATGAAATATATATAGTAGTCTAATTGCCATGTGGTAATGACAGAATATTGCTGAGGCTTTTCTCATTCCTGCCTTTCATATTATGGTGGAGATGCAGATAAGCAGTTACTTGTGCATCTGGATTTCAAATGGTTGAAACTTCAGTTAGCTTTGTTTATAAGGGTGATGCTGGATAAAATGAACCTTTTTGGGGAAAAGTGTGGAGAGATTTGGCATCAGATGAGCCATAACTGGCAAATTGCTGGATACTCATTGCTTTGAACATGAAAATGGCCCTTTCGGAGCAATTTGCTTTCCATCTCCAGTCTCCTCTGCCATGCCTTATTACAGCTGTGGCTTAGGATCACATCTGGAGTTGTTTCCTTCTTCTCCTCTCCCGATCAGCACAAAGGGAATACACTACTGAAATGGGTGCTCCAGGCTGACTCATGTCATGTGAACATCATGCTCAAGCTTTTTATGTGATCAGTGGACTGGATTTCTTGTGCCAGTAATCCAAACACTTATTTCTTTCCACTCCTTCAGGGGTGGGAGGTGCTAAAAATTCAGGCTTTTCTATTTATCTGAAAACAGTCAGATTTGGGTAGGAGAACCTTCTTTTGAAAATGTTTATACTTCTGTCAAGTGGTCAGCATATTACTGCTCTCATAGCAATCCACACTGTTAGAGCTCTGCTCTAACAGGAACCAGTGCGCTCGGGTTTTCCCAAGCTGGTTGGGTTTAAGCAGGCTCTAGCATTTCCTTGCCTAGTCCAAGAGCTATCCTGGATATATTTGCTATAGCCCATTGCTACACTACAGTGGTATATTTGCATGACCTGTTTTTTTTACACTGCACAAAACATGTTTGTTTCATCAGAAAACATTGTTCAGTGTAGCTTATATTTTTAGTTAATTCATTATAAATGTTGATTTTCAGTGAATTAAGAATCTGAACATTATTTCTGTTCATTTGTGGTTTACCATCTCTGTGCAGAATCAGTGCCTCTTTCCAATGCAGTGTCTGCTACTCTCCCACATCTGTAACTTAACCTCCTCTTCCTGTATAATTTATATACTGAAATTGTAATTCCCCATTGATCCAAAATCAAAAAGCCCATTGATTTTTGTTATTCTGCTTTTTTCAGAAATGGTTTGTTACACTGACTACAGGCCTGAGATGAAGCTTACTGAAGTCAATGGATGTCTTTCAGCTAACTCTTAACAAGCACTGGATCAAATTCTAAAATGCAACTCTTTCTGCTGAAAAAAAAACGACAGCAGAAATTTTCAGATCATCAGTAGAGGAGTGCTGTAGGCAGAAGACCAAATCTGTGTGTATGTGTGCGTTGTCCCTCAGGGATGTTCCCCTGGAATTGCAAACAGCAGAATAATAGATCAATTATCTGATTAAAACAAAAATAATTAATATGCAATTATGACAGATGTCAGGCCAATTAATATGTAAATATTCATAAAATACCTGACAAATTGCACATATGCAAGAAGAAATCTTTAAATATGAACATCCCACTATGTTTGTTGAACATAAGGGCAGGATGTTCCTAATTTGGTTGGGTAAAATAGCAACATGTATTTCAAAATAATTTTGTTTTCATTTATCAAATACACATTCCCAAGAGTGAACAATGAGCTGTGATGTGTATAAACAAATAAAGTCTTTATGTGTCTCAGCACTTCAAAACTTAAAATGTTTGCTTAAAATTGGCAGAACTAATATAAATCCAAGTCATTCAAGCTATGATAACATTAAAAAGAATGTATACTTGTTCAGTTAAGAAGCTGCAGTTCTTCACCAAGCTATCAGGTTTAACTAATTAATGACTCCTTGATTATTAACCTGGGTTAATTGGTATATCCCCATCAATCATTAATTTTTTCATTCATTGATCACTTTGTCAATTCAATGCATGTTAACCACCCACAACCAGATTTACACATTAACTACTTTTAAGGTAACCTACAGAAATTAATTTCTTTTCTGGCTTAATTATTAGTTAATTCCCTTGGTAATTATTCACTAGTTTAATTTTTTTTTTTACCTTGAATTCATTATCTAGTCTTCAGTTAATAATTGTATAAACTATTTTCTCTGTTAATTTTCAACTAGATATCCCTTATTAACCATTAAATAACCCCATCACTAGCTTATATGTTCCCAACTTTACCTATGTATGTATCTCATCACCATGTGGCAGTAAATTATCCCTTCATTTGACAACTTTGTTAAATTTAACAGGCCAATGTCTGAGCTGGACTAAATTATGTCTCTTTTACTGAGGCCCACCCTGCTGTCAGAATGAAAGTGCTACTCGTGAATGGGTCATATTCATTTTTTGATCAAAACATGGACATAGTCATTTCTATGACTCTTCTTTATTTCTTTGAGATTTCTAAGACTCAAGGTTTCCTCCTTTGTCACAGTTTGCAAAGGAGACTTCAGACCTGTGGCTAGTAAGTTCAAAAGAAGGATTTTTTTTTTTCAGAGATAACTTCCTTAAGAATATGTGGCAAGACAGATGAATAAGAGGAACATTGTGAAAACTCCAGGCCAAAAGAGTTTAAGAACAACTCTTCTGTCAGGATTTTTTTCAGTGTAGGAGAATGGTAACTCTCATGGGTAATTAAATCCTTTTTTCTCCTAATTTAGCAGATTTCATGATCTCATGGCTGGAGACCTATCCTGCTTTGCAACATACTGGTGAAAATTTCTTCATCTGCACACTGTGGATCTTGCATAAACAGATATAGCTAGAACTGGATACAGTTTCTCTATTAAAACTTTTCTCTAGGAACATAATCTTCTTTAAAACAGTAGCTATCAAAATGCAGCTTTTACTTTGCAGTAGATACAGGCCATACCAAAAAGTACTACAAGTGCCCATAGAGAGAAGGTAAATGCTAGACCCCTGTGAGGTACCTGCTCTTCTGAAGCAACCAGTTTGATTGGAGCAATATGAAATGCTTTGCTATTTTTAAATGGCTCTATTTTTCTTTAGTATTTTTCCAATCCACAACTGCTTTCCCACTTTATTTTCAAATTTCTTGTAGAAAAGGATGTTGCAATTATATTTTTTCTATGGGGATGGATGACTTCTTAACAGTGACATTGCAGAGTCATTGTGGTTTCAAAGCACTGGTATTTATATTGAAATTACAAATTTTTTTCTCTATTTATTTTTCCTTTTTTTTTTTTGACCAAAATAATATGTTTCAGGTGAGGTAAGGATTATTTCCTGAATTAAAAAGAAAATTACTAAGATACTTGCTTTCAGAGCTAGTGACTGATATGAGAACACAGAATGCAGCAGAAAATAAATGGAAGCATTTTATATGTTAAACTCAATTGCTTGAATATTTATTATTTTAAATTTGTTTGTTCTATTTGTGTATTTTAATATTGTCTCTACTGAATTTTCATAGAAAATATAAGAATTCCTATTACTTGACAGCAATTTCAAATATTTTTACATATATTTAAATAAATATTAAAAATATAAAAATAAAAGTGCATCTATAGACATTAGAGAGAGACAGAGATGCATTTTGTTTTCCTTCACAAAACTAAACCCAGAAATATCTCTACAATGTTTATACTTATTTTGATATCAAAACCAATTATTGTAAAATTTTAAAAAAATTTTGACCACAATGTTTTTGTTTCTTTGAGGAAGTAGAGCAGGAGCATGATGTTTGTGCCATGGTGGATGTTGAGAGAAGAATGTCTTAAAGTTTCATCTTTTTAATGAATTTAAGTATAAGAAGGTTTTACACCTTTCAGTGGTTGGTTTTGCAAAGCAGAGATTTCATTCTTTGGTTCTGGTTTATTTTAGTATCTACACCATGATGATTTCATCCTCTTTCATAGTACTTACTCTAGAAAGGAATATCCTGCTTCAGTCAGTGATATCACAGCAGGAAAAAGAAATGAAAAGGTAAGTGCCAGACATAATAAATCTCAGTTAACAAAAAGGCAAAGGAAACACCAGGTATGTAAAATCATTTTCTAGAGAAGCAAACGAATTTGTTAAAAGTTAAGCATACTCCAAGTTAGAAGAGCTGTTTTATCAGTATCAGTTTGCTGATCTTTGCATAGAGACCAAAAACCTTTACTTGATATGCAAGCCTGAATCCCTGGTCTTTTATTGAGAATGAGTTCATGGCAGCAATTTGTGTAGCAAAGGGGTGACACGAGATGGCAATTTCCCTGCACTCTAATTTTTTGTATGAGAGTCTAGAGTGTGTGCCTGGGTAAAAGACAACAGGAATCATTAGCAGTTCTCAAGTCAGAAATTAATTAAGCTGTTTGGTTAAATAACTGGGACAATAGCGTCTGCTTGCTTCAGTTTAGTTAAACAAGATTATTATTTATTAATTAATGATTAATTAATTATTAATTTGATCTTTTTTATTAAAGCCTTTTCAGAAATTATTGTGGGAAAGTTTTCAGAAGAGTCTAAGTGACTGAGCACAAAGTAGTCCTGGATAACCTAAAAAACCCTGAAAACACTTGTATGAATTTTATAACTTCTAAAGCACCATGTTGCAGTGTATTAAGATGCTAAATGTTATATAGTTATATGTTATATATATAGCAATTTGATAGTATTATCTGGCACTGGTCTTTCATTTCTAAACATCTGGCTAATCTAAATGTGAAGCGTGGTATATGTCTTCAACATCCAGCAGCAGCCCCATCCCCATCATCTGGATGTGTGTTACAGAGATCTTTGAAATGTTCAGGAGAGAAATCTCCAAATGCCTATGTGTTAGCTATGACTTCACCTCAGTGTCAGAGATATCTCTCAGCAGTAAGAAAATCTGGTAGAGAACCTTCAAAACCGTGCATGTGATTAAGTGCAGATCTAATGACTATGCAAGAAATTACTTTCATGGGCTTAAAGATTTCTTTTTGAAGGTAAAACAAACCATGAAATTAGCTGATAACAAGGTTGAGGTTTATACATTTAATCCCTTCTAGGCAAATCTCTGGATGAATTACAGTCAGAGAAAACTGTCTTAAGATAGCCAATATAACTAGCAGAATATTAAAAAAAGGTATTTAGGAGCTAGCATAAAAGCAGGGGGGGAACCCTCCTAAACAAGTCAGAAACTAATGAAATTACTTAAGAAATACAGCCTTTGGTTATGAAGATAAATCCATAAACAGCCCTATGTGTAAAAAGGTAATTAAAGATTTTTGTAAAAGGAAATAAAAACACTGAAGTGAATGAACAGATGAAAATTCAAAGAGAGAGGTGAATTCCATAGTAGCCAAATGCATCAAAGGGCAAACTAGAACCAGGTAGTTAAAACTGAAATAGTATGGTAGGTAGCAAGCCAATACTTTGTTGTAATCATTCTTCTTCTATTTGCAAGTAATCTTCAAGGAGGTCCTTCAATCTTTTACCATGCAATTGCTTTAAAATGGTGTTTTGATTTTCTAATGAACCCGGTTTTTCTTAAATGAACACTTGTTTCAGATTTCTGTGACACTTTTTTTTATATTGTCAAGGTTTTGTCTCTAGGAAAAAAGCTTAGAACTTGGATAAGACTGTACTGGATCTGCACATGTCATGAAAGATAGTTGTAGGAAGCTTGGTTCAAGAGGAATAGAAGCTCTAGATGAGCATTTCTTTTTACTAGCTTAGTTTAACTGGTATTTCATGACCCACTTGCTGTACTGACTGTTCCTTTACAACTCCAATGTATCTGCCACTATTTCAGTACCTTTCCTCTGGTAATGAATCTTACCACGCCATCCTAAGATGTCATCCTTTGTTCTACACTACAACAGTTTTAAGCAAACAAATTTCATCACAGCTTTGATCTCACAGACTGTCTATTTTATTCTTTCTTCACAGATTCTTTTCACTTAAATGGTCTCAGGTGTAAACCAGTTTTCTCAATATGTATTACAAAATATAGCCTTAATATGTTGTTCTTTCTCTCCCAGATCCAGGAGATGGACAAAGTGGCATTTCAGTATTGTCACAGACAAAGATTATAGGTAAAATGAAGAAATCGGCCTATTTGCATTTGTGTTGTTCACACCTTTTTAAATGATGTTTGGTTTTGCTATCAGGTTTCTCTGGTGTGCTATTGCACTACATCTAGAATCTTAATTATGGAATTTTAACCATCGACAGTTAAAATATTTAGAAATATATTCAGGTCTTCATTTTATCCTTATCTACAAAGCTTTACACATAGCTTAGGAACCAATATTTTGTTTATCTCCGTATTTATTGCTTTCTTTAATAGCTGGCAAAAGAAATACCGTATCACCCTAATCAAATAGTTTCAGAGGCTACAATATCAGGAAAGTTTAGTACTGAGCATTGCTTCACTAGCAATACAGAAGTTCTGTTATTGATGCCATTACTGAATGCAGAATGCTCTTCATAGCAATGAAGAGATTCACATACATACTTTTGAGTGCTTGATTTCACATGTGAAAAGCATAACTTACATGATATTTGCATCTAAAAGTACTGGAGATAATAGACATTATAAAAATACTTCTGCACTGAAATCCTTCTCATATTCCTTTAATTTCCAGGAACAAGAAGAGAAATATTATTTGCTTCCTTACAAAGGAAGTTTATAGGAATAATAAAAATACTATAAATTACTATATATATTATTAATGCATATTACATGTAGATTTCTGTTGACTGTACACTGAAGTATACTCAGATGTTTACTTTTTTTTCATATTTTGTTTGTCTAAACAGTTATAGCCACAACTGAATAAAGAGCAGCAAACTTGTGGTGTACCTGATGACATATTTCCTTGGTGATTAGCTGCATCTGGAACAGGGGACTGCTATGAAACTGAGTACATACAGCTGTTGTTAGCAGGTCTGAAAGTGTTCAGTTTTAAAATGTATCACTTGAGAGAAGTAAGGTTTGATTTAGGGAAGAGTGGTATTTAATTAATTAAATATTTAATTAATTAAATCAATTAAACTAGGAAGATTTTATATATTAAGTCATGGTCAGATAGACAAAATGAAATGCCTGGCACCAACAAATAGACATGAAAGCCTGAAAGAAAAGCCTTTGCATATGGTTATTCTGATTGAAATTTGCTGCAAAGGCCAAAGTGAAGAAAAAAATATTTTTGTATGAAGTGGAATTATTTTGATAGTTATATCACTATTTAATTTTCTTTTTGGGTGTATTTAAGAAAACTGATTAGACAAATTCTCTTGATTGTTTAAAGGTTTTTAAAAAGGTACAAGTCAAAACTATAAAGATTGTTCTACAATAAGGTTGTAAGCTGTGTTTGTTAAAGACTGCTAACACTACAGTTTGATAGCATGAGATACAGCAGTAAAAGAGCTAATTATGGACTTATTATAGACTGCAAGTCTGAGAGACAAAATTGAGCTAAGAGAGGCTGCTCATTAATCCAGTTGAAAGTGGGTATATTATCTTTTGGGCTTATGAGTTCAAGGCAGACAGATATTGTGCATCCTTTTTACCCCATTCCTTGATGTATCTTTGGGTTCAGTGACCAATATTTTTTATAGTAAGATCAAAGCATTATGTAGCAAATAGCTGTGTAACATGAATTTATATAAATTTCCCTCAAATACTTTTTGGGTAAAAACCATATTCATTGAGATCAAAACAAGTTTTCATTTCATTTTTGTAAGGTAGATTTGCTACCTTAACGAAGCAGCATTTTTCTAGATGCAATTTAAAAACAACCAAACTAAAACTGTCCTTGATTTTATTGTCCCTTACAATACAGAAAACTGTGAATAATTTTAATATTAAAGGATTTGAAAAAATATAAAGTGGAGTTACATTTTAAAATATTTTTCTCACATACTTTATTCCAACCTTTTTTTCCCCCCTTTTTTTAGGGAAAAATAATCTGTCTAACCTCAAACAGATCATTTTGTCTGTATCGGAACTTCTGTAGGTTTGATTAACACTACACTGTCAAGTCTTTGGGGTCAGGGCAGATTGTATTAGAAGCATGACAAGTAGTTAATGAATTTGCATTGACTAATCCATACAAAGCTAAAGATTTTTCTGTCACGATTAATGTCCAAAAAGAGTAGGACACACTATTTGATACATTATCTTACACTGAATCACACTGTTATTGGACATAAGATTAAGGAACTCTGTTATTTTGTCTTATTCCATAGCTATACAACTAGGTTTTGCTATGACACTGATGTATAGTCATTACTTTAAGAATTCATTTAGTCACCAGTAATGTCCTGCTGTGATTCCTCTGTATATGGTGTGTGTACTGGCACTAACAGGGTAAGTGCCCAGTCTTGCAAACATTCCAAACCACTCCAAATGCAACGTGGACTCAGAGATGCTTGGTCCAAATTTTGATCTATGCCTTCAGTGTAAATCAAAGTGTTCAAAGACCTGGTGACGAAACACTTTAAGCTTTCAAATGCTGTCTGGATGTAATGTGATCTAAAGAGCTGCTGTTCCTTAAAATTGTAGTGGCCTAACTGAAATGAATACTCAGTGTTTCTGGGAAATCTCAAGAGGCAGAATTTGCTGGAATGCTTTTTCCAGGGAAATTAGACATGCTATTCTTGTCAAAATGGTAAGAATAGATAGGGGAAACTCTGGGTCTTGAAGAAGGAAAAAGGATTAAGAAAGTTGTCTTATCCAATTTTGAATAAAATTCCAGAACCTATGCAAAATAAGTAAGAGAATAAAGATAACATCCTTCTTATAAGGGATGTCCATTTAAATATTGATGTGGAAATTACAGTCCACAATAACAGCAAATGAATGCAGGAAGATTGCAGAAAAGAGGAGAAATATGGCAAGATATTCTCCTTGCACTTTTTTTTTAAAGGTGATCATTTTGTTTAGCAATAAATCATATAAAAGCTTATTTTAACAAAAAAAAAATCTTGCAAATTCGTAGTTGACATCTTCAGTGGATTCAGTTGTCTGAATTATATCTAGGAACCTCTATGTAAACAAAGCCAAATTCCCAAAATATAAACCAATGTGATTACTCTGTTCAAATTAAATATCAAGGTAAAACATATTTCTTAGCAAGGAAAGGGGTGATTTATGTTTTTTTGGGGTTTTTTTTATGTTAGATATAGAAGATAATAGCTTAATCATTCTTTAAGAATATTTCTTAAGGAAAAGCATTATTTATATCAATTACAAGATATCTTAATATTTAGAATGAAGACACTGGGTTTATGGTAGTTTAAATGAAAGAGGTAGCTCATTCTCAGTAATGGTCCAAAAGAATAGTGTGTTAGGATTTGCTAGGGAAATATTAGAAAGCAAACTCAGAAACCACAATGCTGCTGCATTTTTAGCACTGGGTGCAGTGACAAATTTTTCAATTTTAAAAAGGAGGAAGTAGAAGTTAGGGAAACTGCAGAAAAAAACCCCAAACATGGTCAACGTGGAGGATGTAAGGGATGGAACCATTTCCATGTGAGCTAAAAATTAACCAAGTGAAAATTTTCAATCTGTAATGAGAGAAATTGAAAGATGTGCAGAGAGAAGAATGTAAAAAAAGCTTGCCAAGTTGTTCCAGACATAGAAAGATGAGTAATTATTCACTCTCTGTACCAATTTTAAACTAAAATTGCATCAAGTGAAAGTAATGGGTAAATAAAAATTGTTTCTATCCACAAAGCAAATGTAATCTGTTAAACTTCTTTGCCACAGGCTATTGTGACTTCTTACACTATATATGGTTTTCAAAAACTACCTGATATCAAGAAATAAAAGTTCTCGAAATTCTATGAAGTCCAAAGATGATGCCTCTAGATCACGGATTTGTTGGAGGTTGTATGAGTGTAATGGGAAGATGTTTATGTTCTGTGCAATATTTTGTGAGAATTTTTAGTGGACATCTGAAAAAGGAGGTTCAGATATTATGAAAAGATATCTGTAATCAAGTCCTCTTGTTTTGTCTTGTTTACCCCTTTTAGATCCATCTTTTATTTCAGATAGTTAAGTTGCTGTTTGGGAAATATTTTGTGTTCTGAGCCCCAAATCTAGTTTACTGTATATATGAATTCATTGCACAGGAAATGCTTAACAACATCTAAAAAGCTTCAGTGGGCTCCATGCTGCTTTAAAGTATCCAGAAGAATAATATAAAAATATAAAGGCTAAAAATTAGTTAATGAAAAATATTGGCCTGTAAGATAAGAGCTATGGAAGGTTGTAAATTAATATTTAGGGCACATACTTCAAAAATGGAGAATGGTAAATATGATTTACCTTGCTAGTGAAACTGTTGGCTGTGTGGATTGCATTCATCATTATCACTTATTATAGCCACCTCAAGATGAATGGCACAGGCTGACACCAACCATTTGGTTCCTGAGGTGAATATGATCATAGACTTCTCATAAATAGTACTCATTTATATCTCCAGCCTTCTTGGTTTTGATCCACTCTCTGCTGTAAATACTAGTTGCCACCTTCCGTACCACATGGTACATCAGAGTGCTTTTAAGTATTGTATTTAAGTGCTTTTGCAGCTGCTGCAGCTTTTGCATCTGCATACAGATCTCTATAACTTGGATGAATCAAATGGTAACTATGTCTTCAGAGCGAACTTCACTGCTTCCATCACTCAGGAGTGTCCTTATACTCTCTTATATGTGTGTGCTCCTCAGTTTCTCTGTGCAGTTTATCCACGCCAAATGTTGTCTCTCTTTATATTGTCTAAATTTTAGTCTTGGGGTTTCTTTTTGTTTCACTCAATTTCATGTTTACTTTGTGAAATCACTGTTTATGAACCTCTTTCTTCCTCTCCTATACTATTGCTGTTTAGCCCCACAGACTGCCTACACAGGGGCAGATGGTTGTGGGTATTTTAAATTCTTATTTTAGCTAATTTAAATGGAGTGAGGCAATGCAACACTTCTCATAACTGCATTTGTTCTCTAGTTCCAGGAATTGCAATCACTTGTTAGCTGACTCATCAGTAGGAGCCATGGCAAAACTGTAGCAATGTAGAATGCAATCTACATCGTAGGGAGATGACCTAGTCGACATTAGGTCAGTAAATAAAACCTCTTATTAATCAGTCTTGTAGTTTTGGAGGTTGTTATATCATTAAAAAAGCATGCTTATTAAGAAGCTAGTGTGGTGTTGAGATAGATGACATCAGACCTTGGAGAACCTACTGGAAGATGTTTAGCAATTAGCTAGACAAAGCAACAGCTGATCATTTGCCATGGTCAGCTATGCTTCTTTGCAAAGAAGCATGGCAGTCCTTACCATGGAAACTGGGGCATTCATCAACACAAAAATATTAGAAATATTTCTAAAATCTTTCTTTGTTGTACTCCCTTGCTAGTTTAATGCTGTGTCAGATTAGCATTACAGAGGTTTAGGTCTGTTGTACCATGGAGGAAACCACAAACTTGTCATAACATGTAAGGAGTGACAAAATAATTCACAGTGTAGAGTTACTCTGTTCAGAGTTCTCACCACGCTGGGTGCTTGCACAGTAACCCTCTGGGGTACACTGCCTTAGTGTGCAAGGACAACCTGTGAAAAGAGGCATGCAGGAAAGGAACCAGGGCCCTTAAAAGGTAGTGGACTTGTTTTCTGTTTTCAAGCATATACCAAATGGATAATCTCATCTATTAAAGTTATTAATGAATAACTGATAACGTGTTCTTGGTATAATACTGATCCCTTAAAACATTGAAAGCATTAGAGGTGTCTGTGCACTTGTGGAAGTGCATGCACGCACACAGTGCATGTGTTAAATGTGCTGGGACGTTTTCTGCTGAGACTCCCAGCAGAAGAAAAGCAGTAGAGCTGCTGTTGAATACAAGCTGGTCTGACTGATCTCCAGAGAGCTAGAATCAGTCTCTGCGTCACTGTTCAGGAAGAGCCGAATACTGTCAGACTAAATTGATTTAAGACTGTCTTAAGGTCAGAGGCAGGCAATTCTGTGGGCTTTGTGAACCATTCAAGCTCATTAAGAAGCAAGTTTACACACTAAGGATTCCTGTCTTTCCTTGGGATTTGTTTAGCCAATGGGTCTCCATACTTGCAGCCAATAGTGAAGAAAAATACATGTGGAAACTATCCACATTTTTGAGACTTGCTGTAAAGTTAGGTGAGGACTTTAGGGTACACACTACTGTTTGTTTGCAGGGTCCATAATTAATGTCTCATAGCACTGTTATTTCTCAAATGAAAGAATTTAAAGAATCCTGCATTTACATGTACAGCATCTCTGCAAAGCCACATCTGAAACATTGTGACTAAGGATTCTGAGGGGGAAAAATAGAGAGAGACATATCTTCATGGCATGACAAAAAGCTATTGAGGATCACAGTCAAGAAATTTGCTTGATGCAAATGGGGATGGCGAAGGAATAATTTTTTAAAATTGAATTATGGGTTGTCAGACTGTTTTCATAGTTCAGTGAAGATCTTATTTTGCAACTAAATAACAACACTGTCCATACTAGTTCATTAATACCATCAAGATGGGCTTATTTCTGTTGGCTCAAATTTGTCTTAATCAGAAGGATTTTTTTTCCTTTTTATTCTTGATTTTATTGTATTTAAGTTTGCTTCAAAGGAGTTTTATTTATAGTTATTATTAAATGACTTGCTGTGGACCTTTAAATATACCATACATTCACGAGCTCTCATATGCAGTCAGAGGGAATGCACACTAAGATGTTGGTAGAAAATAATTATGTGGATTTGACCACTTGACAGCAAACTGTAATGAATCTAGCAAAAACTCCATTGTAGAGCTTATTAGATTTTCGATACATCATGCTTACGTTTAAGAGAGTAGAAGAGGAATTCATAGTCGTGGTGTAAGAGGAAGCTGTGTTATTAAAAGAATGAAAAATTTTCAAGTGAATATTTTATCACCTGCAGTTTTATTTTACTGTCTAAAACTAGGTGGGTTTTTGGTTTTTTTCAGAGCTAAGTGATTGTGTTTGCTTACACCATGTTTTAACTGCATGCCCTTTACTTTTCTTGCACATTGTGAAAAAATGATATTGCTAATTTAGGCCGAGACTCTTCTGCTGTGTGCAACTTGTCGTACCTAATGTGAATGAACCAATGCAAGAGAAAGCTGCTTTAATTGTGTTCTTTCCTGATGAGATTTCAGTTCCAGAAGTGTGTCAAAGTCAGAATTCCAATTGCTTGAATTCACTGCCCCTCACTTTGTGTAGTTTCATCATATAGCTTTAAAAAGAAGATTCAATTTTCTTTTTATTAGACACAGGTTTTTAAACTGGAAGTGGCTTTGTAGAGACAGGTACAGAATTAATGCAAACCCAGAAAAAACTGAAAATATTTATTTTCTAGTGGAAGTCTATGTTACTGATAGGTACATGAACGTATACTTTTACATACAAACATGGCGAACTTCTAGCTCAGATTACTTGCTCTGGTACTGTCTGGATAGTGATTCAAAAGGGGAGTACGTTTCTCTTGCTCCATTAAAGGAGTTAGCTGCTGCTTTTCATCAGTTCACACAAACTGCCAAAGCCAATGTCTGCCTTACCCTCCCTACACCTAATGCACTTTCTCTATAAACTCTGGGGATTACACCGAGCTTTTATAACTGGCAGCATGGCATTGCAAGGGATGAAGGCAAGATGAAAAAAAAAAGATATTAAAGCTTCTTACTAGGACACCAGGACCATCGCTCATCATAAGAGCTGTCCTTGTGAAATGAATACTTCCAGCAGTCCTTGGAAAGTCATACTTTGCCACTAAATGGAAAACAGCAATTATGCTCTGATGGATGTTCAAGATTACAGTATTTCTTATTCCCAATTTTTACAGCTTCAAATAAATACCTCCCTTGTTTCCCCCTGTCTTACTGCTCCAAAAGAGTGCATTCACAAGTGAAGAAGTCCTAGATATGTGATAACTAGGCTATCTGTGTAATGTCTTTTTCTACTACCATGAGAAGTCAATATTTCGTTGACATTTCTTTCCTCTGAATCTCCAATCTCCTTCATGCTCTCCATTTTCTGAATTTTAGAATCAGAGTGGGTCTTTCCAGATTGTCTATTTACCTGTGAACAAACTCCTCTTTGTCATATGCTGCTGGTTTTCCTTTCAAAGTTGCTTATAATTCTAAATTAAAGCTTTTGTTTTCTTTTGTGACTAAAAAATTATTGGAAAAATTCTACTTTCCCCATAGAGATTGATTGCTACAGCTCATGCTGCACACACAATTTTCTGCTCTTGAGCCCATTCTTTGACATTTTTCTACCTCAAGTTTACTGATTGCTCAAGGAAAAAAAAAGGTCAATATTTGAACACCTTAAATTTTCAAGTCCTGTTTATATTTTTGAGGGACTAGACTAAAATCATAGAAGGGTGTAGGCTGCGTGTTGTAGTTATTTATTAATCCTTAGGTGCCTGCTTCTTAGACCAGTACTGAGAGCCTTAAATGAGATCACTAAATTCTGTATTGAATGCGTGAGAATTGTTAAGAATCTCATTAAGGCACCTATAGCAGATACCCCACAGAATGGGAACAGAAGGGTATAGGAAATTCAGAGAGGAGTGCCTGACTTATATGGAGATATGCATCTCCATTAGGAGTGTTCAAATCTTCATAAAGATACCTGTATCTCTATAAGAAATGTGGAGTCTTAAATCCTTTCTAGGTTGTAAAGTAGGCACATGCCTTTAAAATTATATGCATCCCGAATGGAAAGATAGAGCTTCAAACCTGCTGTATCTGCCTCCACAGAGCTTACTGGTTCCCCATCAGGATATTCCAATACTTAGTCCTGCATAGGAATTTCTGGCCTGGAGGTACCTCCTGGCCTGAAGGATGCACCACCCATTTTACATAAAAGAATTAGAGATCTGTTCATGGACTCAGTGAAAATGATGCTTCAGCCCTGAAGTTCAATGGTCCCATAAGGCAGAAGGTGTAAGGTTTCTGTTCCAGACCTCTGCTGGAAATATCCTGTAGAGTGGGCAGGTAAAGAAGTTTTCCATGCTGATTGTTATGAAAAGTATTGAGTTGTTAAAAACTAAAACAAAACCATAAATAAAAACTTTGATGGTTCTCTTCTAATTAATTAATTTGTTGAAATATTCAATTCCACAAGCCATAGAAATTTTGATACAACCCATGAGTGTAAAAAAACATTTTTTATCTCAAGTAGATTCCCTTTGTAGGTGTGATCTGCAGAGCAATCCAGCTATCAGCTTTTGGTTCTTAAATATTCCAGAAGTTCAGATGAATTGGCTGTAGCTGCCATGGTGGTAGTTTGCAACTATTTACATTTATAAAATCATGGTATATTGAAAAAACAATACTTACACCATTTATGATGTTTCGTCCTTTTTTTAAAAATTTTCATTACTTTGAATGGCCTCTGTAAACATCTTATGATAGACTTTTAAACAAATATCAGAGATACGTAATGACATAGGATCAGTGTGAGAGCAGGGCATGAGTTTAAAATGTGCTTATTCAGAGCAATTTTGGGCACCACACAGAACTGATTTCAGGACAGCATTGGTGGGATTTTCATGTCTGAAATGTTGCAGTAATGTGACAAGAAAAAAGCACAAAGTAATATGAACTCTACAAATTTCCATATAGCAGGTGGCAAATTTTCTCTTTTGGTATTGTAGCAACCTTTTCCAAATGTGAATTTGATGGTGGTGATTTCCTTTTTATTCACTAGTTTTACACCAGAGTATTATCTCCTGATTTATATTACTAAAAGTCAGAAGACTCATTTCTTATAAAAACACATTTCACACACTATTTCTCACTTTCCTGTTATTTGTATTTATTCCTTGTGGTATATTGTCCTTTTCAGTAATTTTAAAATTTCTCCCTCTTTTATCCTTATATATGTATTTATCTACAGATATCTCATTTATCCAGAGGCACTGCAAAAAATAGCTTGAAGACTTCCACACCTAAAAGGCCCTTCAATTTCCCTTTCCCACAAATAGTTAAAAACATAAGAAAAGAATGAGTGAGAATAAAATACTAAAAAATATATACAAATGGATCTCTGTAATGGTCTCTCAATATTTCCCAGATAATAGAGCTGTTAGTTCCACATTAGATCATGCTTCCTTATTATTAGTCACTACAATCTGTCTGCTGTCATGAGATCATTTATTGGGAGTTCTTTTAATATGTATTTTTTAAAAGTCTATGTTGCTATTCTGGTTTCTATTTCTATTCTTACCTAGTAAGCAGCATCCATTTTCTCCTTGTATTACAAATTCCTTTTGCCTACTTTATTGACTTCATACCTTTATCAGAATCAGCACAGCTTTTAATGTAACTAGTGAGCCTGTCATTAGGGACTTGATGGAAGCCTTCCTCAAATTGTAAATAAATTATACTTTATGTACGGCCATTATCATCTTTCTCTAGGGGTTTCAATGGCTCCAAGCTTTTGTAGTATAAGACCATATCCCTTTAGGCAAGATATCCCTTCAGGATATTTCCCTTCAGGCATGATATGCTGGTTGTAGTCATTACAATATTACTTTGATTATTCTCTAAATTACCCCTCATTACTGTACATTTTCTTTGCTTTTCTCATTACAGATGTAAACATTGTGTGTCTGTTGTGTTTTCAGTCATCCTTCCATTCAACTTCTTAATATACAGCTTCTCTCAGAGATATTTGATGGATTAAAAGAAAAAAAAGCCGTGTTTCTAGCCATGTATGTCATGTCTAAAAATATAGGGAATTCAGAATATGGTTTCTTATTTAATTTAGTGTGATTAAGTAACTAATTACTCACATAGCATATTAAAAGGCATCTTTATGACTCTTTTGGGAAGTATTATGAAAAAGGTCTTGCTCTACATCTTGATTGTCAACTGACCTGGGCTATATCAAAGCTGTAATAAGAGAAGTAAATTGCAGAGGTGAAGGGCTTTTGCTAAGAATTTCCTGTCAACATCCCCTGACATTTATGTTTAGGGACTCAAGTGTTGCAGCTGACCTCAGCTGTCATGGTGGAACACAAGAGGAGAAGTAGGTTACTTAATTACAGTCATTCAAAACCTTGCCGATGCTTAACAAGTTCTCTGTTATGATTCCCAATGGGCTACATGATTTCATGGGCATGAACACTATTGTCCATTACATCACATCCTATGGGAGCATGAGAGGATTTATTGTGGGGAGTAAAATTTGTACAACAGCATCTTCAACTGACATATTCAGAAGTTCTTATGACCTTAATGACTTCATTTTTAGGTTTTTTAACGTAAGATGTATGCCCCTAGTATGCACACATAACAGATACAATACATTTCTGTCAGTACAAATCTGTGAAACAGAAGCAGAACTCCTGAAGATTCACAGAAATTTGAGTCTCTATTTAAAAAGATGTTCATTCTTCTGTGCCTATAACAGTCTGAAGACCATTTATGAGTGTGAAGTGTTCCTTTTATCATCCCTTTTCATAAACCCATAGGTTAATCTTCACTTCCAGGAATCTTTTCACTCACTGTTGACATATAATGTAATTTATATTCTGTTTCCACAGAAGACATTAACCTTGTATTTGAATTTGTGCTCAGAAGAACTCGAAAACAGATTTGTGGGTAAATTTCCTCTTCCTTTCTAGGACTTCTGGTTTTACAAAATTCATTGGAACTATCATTTTTCTATGAAGCAGAATTAATGAAATAATTGCTTTTGTACACCCACCATCACCCATTCCTACCAAGTGCTTCACAGTGTTGAAATTCGTCATGATCGTTAGCCGTATTTTAAGGAAGTAACCTGGCACTGTGTGAAATTTCAACATTATTGTTCTAGTGCTGATGAGTCCCATTTTGGGTGTAAGACCACATAGCTCAAAGCATTTTAATAATAACAATTATTGAGATCATAATTCTTTTTTGTGGTGCTCATGAAAACAGAGTCCAAGTTTCATGAGATAGTACATAGTTGTCTAACCCATTTCACCAGCTGATGCTCTCCTAAGCAAAGGATGAAGATGAAGATACACCTTCATCATCATAAGAGACTTTTATGTGTTATCCTTTCCTTGTCGGGTTGATTAGTGTCTAAAACCAGGATGTTGATAGGCTAAGTTGTCTCATAGTAAGAAATATCACAATAGATCAGGTATGGTTTCCCACCATCTTTTCATTTGAACTTTAAGGTGGTCTCTGTCAGGACAAAAGCAATAAGGCTTTAATCCTTATTATTCTGTAACGGGTTAGATTCAGTGACCAAGCAGAAAACACCAATCCATGTTGTGGTTTAGTTCACTTACTTGTTTTTGTGAGATATGAATTAGGAGAAACATAAAAAGCAGGCTCAAAAACTTCAAAGAGTGTAAAGATGGTTTATTGTTACTAGGTAGGATTAAAAGAAAAGGAACACTAAGAAAGTAAAAAGAAAAAAAAAAAATTCCTTTCTTTGTCAGCCCCAGCCCTCCCCCAGCCCCTATCACAACAGGGACATTCAACCTCCTCACAGGCTTCCCAGAAGAGAGCAAGGAGGGTAACAAAGATGGAATTTCTGGTCAATATTCGAGTTCTTAAAAAGTCTTTCCAAGCTCCAGGGAAAAGAAGGAGGTCTCCTCTCTGCTTACATGTGGTTTCTGAACTGCCACCGCAATAGTCTGTCAGTGTGGAGACAGTCCATTGCACTGAACATCCAAACATGGGGTGTTCTCAATTCCCCCCCATGTCCTTTAAATGGATAACAGAACAGTTTATGGTATTACAGTTCTTTACCACATTTGTGCAAAAGGATCGGTTCAAGCTCCCTGTGCCTCATGGCTCCGCCCTATTCTTTCCACCACCATCTTCCATTCCACCCCACCTGACTTACTTTCTACTTCTTCCTTCGACTTGTAATGCCATGGTGAACAGCTTCTGTTGAAGGAAAAGCTCTTCTCCTTCGATGCTGCCAGTTGCTTAATGATTTCTTCAGTCTGAGAAAACTGAAAATTATTTTTTTCCAGGCCTGTGGGGGACCCTGTGGAGTGGGGGGAGGGGAAGCCCCTCCCCAGTCTTGAGAGCCGCTTGGCGATCTCGGCCCTGCAGCCCCCATTCCTCTTTGGCTGTTTGCAGCTTTGTTGCGGGGGGCCCGATGTGTGCCAGGGACCCCTTGTCCTGGCATTGGGGGAGGGCGCTCGGCCCGGCTCCCCAGGGCCGGGCCCGGAGCTGTCCCCCTTCCCCCCTTCTCCAGCTGCCTGCTGAATTCAAAGAGGCTTTTCCCATGCCTCCAGCAGGTTTAAATATGCGAAATCGGAGAAGCACCATTGGATCCAAAAACTGTCAATTAAGTTCAGCTCCAACGCACGACATATTCTTACAGATCAATTTTTGAAGTTTTTTCGGAAGTGGCTACATGTAGCATCTACCTTCCTTTCATTAGACACTGTGTAGTTAGTACGTCAGTTAGGTTAAATGTCAAGTTGAAGAGAGCCTTAGGCTATTTCTTTGTCTTGTTAGTTTGCTCTTTTTTGCAAGCTTCCTGAAAGGATATTCTAAAAAAATTTGTAAGTTACTTTAAAAAGAAAAAACTACTTGTTGATAAAATCGATTTGCTTTATTAGAGAGAATCCAGTTAAAAGAGGTTCTTAAATGCTTACACACACATAGACATTTAGAAAGAAACCTACATGAAGAAAATGAACTTTTAGAGACCCCGTTCTGTGACTTCGAGGTACAGGCTTGAAATATAAAAGTACAGACTTTGAAATATAAGCCTGGAGTTGGGGTTTCTGAAGCAATAATATACTCAAAATGATTGAGAACTGAACAACAAATCTCAGAAAGTTGTAATAAGTTGTACAGGGTCTAACTGGAGACCTGTCCACTTGTGGTGTTCCCCAAGGTTCAATACTGGGTCCAGTATGGTTATATTTATTCAGCAATGACTTGGATGAAAGGACAGAGGCCTCCTCAGCAAGTTCACTGACAACACAAAGCTGGGAGGAGTGGTCAACACCCCAAAGGTCTGTGCAGCCCCTCAGAAGGACCTCAACAAGTTGGAGGGATGAGAAGGGAAAAACCATTTAAAATTCAACAAAGGCGAGTGCAGGATCCTGCACCTGGGGAGGAATAACCCCATGGACCAGGACAGCTTGGGGGCTCATCTGCTGGGAAGCAGCTCTGTGGAGAAGGACCTGGGGGTCCTAGTGGACAACAAGCTGTCCATGATCCAGCAGTGTGTCCTAGTGGCCAAGAAGGCCAAGAGTATCCTGGGAATATGAGAAAGAACATTGCCAACAGGTCAAGTGAATTGATCCTGCCCCTCTACTCAGCCCTAGTGAGGTGCATCTGGAACGTTGTGTCCAGTTCTGGACTCCTCAATACAAAAGAGACATGGAGCTCCTGGAGCAGGTCCAGCAGAGGGTGACAAAGATGATTAGGACTGAAGTGTCTCTCTTACAAGGATGAACTGAGGGAGCTGGGCTTGTTCAGCCTCAAGAAGAGACAGCTGAGAGGGGGACCTTATCAGTGCCTCTAAGTGTCTGAAGGGAGGTGTCAGAAAATGGAGCCAGCACCTCTGCTTGGTGGTGCTGGGCAATCAGACAAGACACAATGGGCAGAAACTGATGCCCAGGAAGTTCCACCTGGACATGAGGAAGAATTTCTTTACTGTGTGAGTGACAATACATTGGAACAGATTGCCCAGAGAAGGTGTGGAATCTCCCTCATGGAGATATTCAAGAACTGTCTGGACACAATCCAAGGTGAGACCAGATTCACCCACTGTGGTTCCTTCCAACCTGGCACATTCTGCTATTCTTTGATCCTATGATTTTTGCTAGGAGTATTTAAACCTCCAAAGTAAATTCAAGACTTTAAAGAAGGCATATGCAAATATCCTCTAATTCTGCCTTCAAAATAAAGTGCACTTTCTTTACATTGAACAAATAGTTCTAGGTTTACCTAAAAAAGGTGTGAGGCTTTCGTCTCCAGGACATTTATTTTTGTTAAGATAAGCTAACACCCTTAAAGTATCAGTTGAGGCTGTGAAGGAATTATGTATTACAAATTTTTTAAAAATTAATTTTAATATTTTAAATGGCAGCAATGCTTCAGCAAGAACTTTAAATAGGAATATGTAAAGCATCATGCCAAGAGATACACTGCTTACAAAACTCTTGTCCAACATGCATTCTTTAGAACTTCCTTTGTTTTCAGTTTCTCTTTGATCTATGAGGGGATAGTTTAGCAATAATTGCAACTTTATCTATACACAAATGTCAGAAAATCTATATATCTTTTCTCACTGATTCTTCTAGTTGGTGATGGCACCATTAAAATTAAAATAAAATATTGTCTCATGATAGAGACAGTAATTGTCATCACTGATGATTATGAACTACCTGCCTAACAGTCAGGAAATGACTCAATTTTGATGTTATCTATACTTGCTAGAAACCTGAAAGAAATGCTTCTTCCTAATTGTGTTTCAAGATCTGTATAGTATCACAAATAAAAGTTTCTGTCTTCTAAGAGCTAATGCTTAATGGGAGAAAAATACCACTTAATTTTAGGAAAATCAGCTTTCTTTTTTCAGTTGTTGGAATTTTCTCTTTCAGAATGGTCTACCATCACGTCAGATTTAATTTGCATGTAGAAATAGATCATTTTACCTCATTATTTTTTGGCTAACTTGAAATGGAATTTCAATCATCATATAAAATGAGAGAGCTCTTAGTCACGTTTCAGAATTAAGATATAAAATCCTTTCTTTCTCCAATGTTCGTTCTCATGTGTGCATATACTGTCAGATTAGAAGTAATTCAAGATTAGTGAAACATGGTCATCTTGATTAACAACCGACAATTAAATCATTCCCCTGTGGAAGACCGTAATACTTTTTAATTCTTGCTATTGGGTTGTATAGATCTAGTACGTATTACCCAGGCTGCCATCAGGGACAAAGGGAATAGTGTTAGCTGTTCTTTGTCAAACTCCAGCAGAGCATGCTGGGACACCATGGGCAGGGTATTGTAAAGTCTATCATTCTATCCAGAGAATCTTCTATACAAAGCATCAAAATAATCACGTATGGTTATCTAAATCACTGGAAATTCCATGCTACAAAGTTAAATTTCTTCTCAAATAGCACATTTTTATATTGCCTAAAAGCAAAGTGCAGAGACTTACTAACATGTTTGTGCTTTACCCAATTATGTAAAACTGAAGTCTGATGGGAACCTTTTGTGCAACATAAACTAACCAAGGTAAGAGTGCAATTGTCAACTGGTGAGGAGAAATACACATTATAAAAACTAATATTGAAAGGACTAAAGTAAGCATTGCCCATATGACTACATATGATACAACAGTAATAAATTGTTTAGAGCCCAGAACGACAACTTCAAGAGGAAGTCTAAGATTGTGTATTTCCTGTCTAAGTCTTGCTTTTACTGCAAATGCTGGTGGGAATTCACTCTTAAAAGCTTGTCTTTTGCTATTTGAGATTGTGTGAGTGAGCCACTGTTTTAAAATTGTCACTGCCTTTTGAATATAACCAGAATCAAGCACTGAAATATTTAAATGTATTCTATATTTTCTAACTTTTGCAGTTCCAGTTCAAAGCCTGCTAGATTTGAGACACAGTGATAAAAGTCTCTGTTGCATGCAGCATAGCCATCACTGTGGCAGCACTGCAAACTTTCCCTGTCTGATCTGTCAACCTCTGGAAGGCATGATGCTCAGCAGCTGATAAAGTGCTTTATGCTGAAACCAAAATTATGGGTTCTAATGAACCTCAGAAATGCTGCTGTCTTTGAAATGTGACTCCCTGTCCAGAGAGAATTGGGCTGTTTGCACAGTATTGAACAGCCACTGGATGATAATGACCTTCAATAGCTACAGCTTGGGGCTAGATTTGAGTTTGATACTAAGAGGTGAAAAGCTTTCAAACTCAGTGCCAGTCCCTTGAGCTATTTAGTCCTTCCAGTGACTTATGTCTTGGTAAACATAAATCCCCTTTGTCCTCATCATGCTTGTTGCTCTGCAGCAAAGGCTTTGTATCATTTTATACTGTAGATTTCCTGTAGATTTGAAGTCTATTTCACATCATCTGGTGTACACTCTTGAAATGATGTTTTGTTTCAAAGTCCAGCAACATCAATTAACTGTGGCTTTGCTGAGTTTTGAAATTTTAGTGAAAACAATTTGGGCAGCTGCACATCTCTTTGTCCTTTTCCTTGGTGCAATCTGAAGCTCAGTTGTGTGGTCCATATTTCTCAGAAATCTCACGAGTTGAATTCTCATCAACTTTGTTGCCAATGTTGTGGGCAAAAGTACATCTTTAAGGAAATATGTGAATGAGAGGAATAAAGAAAGTTAATCTCTCAGTTTTACTAACAACTCAAATCTTCTCTTTAACATAGATAAAACAATCTGCCCAGGATTCTTCTTTCCTCCTCGTCACTTCTGTTTTCCTCTTGATTGAGTAGGTTAATAATGTAAACTGAAAAACTGCTGAGAAATACGATGTGGACATGAGGACTTTCATCAAGCTTATCATTTTAGAATGGCCTCAGGTGAAAAACATGTATACCTACATGCTTATACATGTTTGCTTTATACTGAATATTTGTTACAATATTTTTAATGATAGCTATAAAACAATAAGGTACATACTGTAGTCCTGCATTTTGGGGAACATAGTGTGACACAGGGAATTTACACTAAAAGCTACAGTTCAAAAGCATTTTTAATCATTTAAGCATTTTCTTGACCATATCCTTTCCTTACCTGGAGTAGCACCCACATGTGTAGTTTTTTTTTCCCTTAAACATTTCCTTTGAAAATTTCTTTCAGTTGTTGTTTTCTTTTTTCTTTTTTTTTTTTTTTTGAAACCACTGGCTGATTATTACTGTATTTAGACCATGCCTTCTCTCTGCATATTTATTCACTCAAAATAGTGTCCTCTTACAAACAGATTAATTAAAATCCATTCAAATATATCTTGGCTTGGAATACATGTTTACAATATACTTGATTGTAAAAAGCCTAGTAGACTGCAAGCTTTATCAAACTAAGAATATAAAGCATAAAACCTTGTGTGCCTTTGTTGTTGTACTTTAATTCTGTTAATCGCCCTAGGTAAAGATTAGCTGCTGTTGTCAATTTAATTCAGCTTCAAACAAAGCAACAAGGTCACTTCTTTTTTTTCTTTTTTTTTTTAAGCAAACAGGATTGAGTTGTCATGTAGTTCTAATAGGCAGCACAGGGAATCATTAGTCCACCTCAGCTCCCTGACTGATGGGCATTCCACTTCAGTCATCTGACTGAGCACTAGTGGCCCAGTACTATTGACACCGTGTCAGAGCTGAGAGAAGATGCCTTAATCGGCTCAGACACTCTCTGCATTGATTTGACAAGTTGCTGTAATGACCTTCTTGTTTTTCTGAAGGATTACTGTTTACCCAGGGAGGTGCTGCTGAAAGCATGTGCTGCATTGTCATGGAAACTATTATTGTTGCATCTTGATCCCATTAATGCTCTGGTGTGCAACACTGATATGAGACACTGAATATTTCAATGAAGTACATTGCAACTCAATAATATTAATCATTGATGATTCATTAGACTTACAGAATTTACAGGTAGTTCTGTGTAGCTTGGCCAGCAGCAACAGAAGGGCTGTGGCTGCTTAGGGCACTTTCCTGCCTTGATTTGATATTTTATGGCCCAGGTAGCTTCTTTACTTTGAAGGAAGAAAGTGCCACAGTTTATTTTGTTTGTTTTCTTTTCTAATTTTTACTCTTTGACTTAGGTAGCTTACCAGTAATTTAGGATGATTCTGGTTGAAGAAAGAAATGAGAAAACCAAGATGGGAAAAAAACCTCCTCATACTGGAGACATATATACCCATAAGGAAAAACAGTATTTTGGAGAGAAGAGGGTTAGGTGATATATGGAACATTTTCTTCATCATGTTGGGAGTGTAGCAGCCTGTAACTAATATTTTTTCTCTCTTTCCTTGTAGCTTTAGGGTAATGGCAAGTGGAAGACATATCTCACAGCTCACAATTCTAAATTCTCACTTGTTCAGTGCAAGAATATTTTTCTCAGCCATTTCCTTCTTGTGTTTGGTATATTGAGTGTGTGATCTTTACTGTCTCTAGAAATTAGTTTCTTAGTACACCATGTTTGGTTTAAACAAGCATGGTTCCAGCAGTGATTTAGGCAAAAAAGAGTGAAAAAGACCCACTGATATGAAGGAAATAATTCTAACTGGTTAGAAGACATGACAGCTGTTTCCTTGGAAAAGGTAGTATAGCAGGCTCTCTTCCAGGCTAGGTCTAATGATTAAGCTGCAGCAGAAGTGGTTATTCTGACAAATTTGAGCAATTTCCTGTACATTGATTTTTGATGAGAAGAAAGGAAAATCTTCAAAGTTTTTCTTTTGTGAAGAATCATCTTTCATACACAGCTTAGTAATCAGGAAATATTGTTTGAAAACATGTCAATACAGGCTGAGCTCTTATGTAGGGGCCATGGGCTGCAAATGAAAGAATGGTGCTATAGAAGTAGCACTTTACGAAAAAGGGGTTTTATTTGAAAATTAAGAATTATTTCAGTTTTACTCTTCACTCTTCATCCTAAGTGTTGCAAGGCTACCCAGGCCTAGGATCTATTATATCGTAAGAAATTTGACGGAAGGAGATGTTCAAATCAGTGCTTAGCTGCAGTAACCTACCATTTCTCCCCATTCCATCCAATACACAGTCATCCAATCATCAGCTAATAGTTTAGGTTATTGACAGAAGTGTCTTATTGACTTCCTTGTTTAACCTAATAAATAATGAAATGCCTTTCAGAGTATTTGAGGAAGTACTGAGTAATATTCCCCGCACATTGCAATGTGGTTTTATCTGATCACAGAGTCATTAATATTTCTGCTTTGATTCTAAGTTATCTGAGGTATTTTCAGAGTGTCTTAGCACTTCATTCACAGTACAGGATACTGAATGCTCTTTGTGGCATTTGCCTTTGAGAAAGATGTGCAAAAATCACAGTCTTTGAAAGAGTTATATCTCAGAACACAAACTAAGAAGGTTTTCCAGTAACATCACCTAGAACAAAAAATGCAACCATCTAAGGTTTTTCCCACTGATGAACTATTTCACATGCTGTACTATGGTCAAAGATGATTATGGTTATGATTACCTTTCCCTTTCAATGGAGAGGAATAAACACTTCACAAATATAGAATGTCCTAAATTCTTTAGACAAGAGGTATTCTTGAGAGGCAGAATATGTGCTCCTTTATTTGCATTTATGGTTATTTCTTGTTGGCCCCCGGGGTCATTCCTAACATGGGAAATGTTCACTTCACGTTAAGAAAATTTTTTGGTTTAGAATATGCTCTTTACTTGAGCTAGACTGTTTATATAATGAATTCTGGTTTAGAAAATATTGCCATGTTCACCTTCTGAGCAGTTTTTTTTTAAATTTACTTGGAACTTCCTAGTCCTCTGTTGTGACAATAAAAATTCTGGATAGCAGTAGTTTAACATTACTTAGCAAATGCAGCGATTAAGCTGTGGAATTAGTCAGGGTCTGAGATGGTAAGGAAGCAATGCCTTCACTTTTTGACTTTCAAAGGTGCAGAGCTATACTTTTATCACTTCTTCTATTACATAGAAGAAACCATCTAATTGAGACAAAAAAAAAGTTTCCATCATCTTCTGCATTCAGCCCAGTACACAGGCAGTTTCTTGTTACATAGAAGAAAAAATAGAGCCAGGAATTCTCCTTTCCTGATCCAAACAAACCTGCCATTCTCTTATGCTGCAGATACTTTCTCACTTAGTAAAAAAAGCCTTTGGTTGCCAACATTAAATAACCAGGCATAAATAAATATAATTAGTAGTATTCCCAATTTTAAAAATTTTTAGATGTTAATCTTATGCATTTTGAAATTTATTTATGTGTGAGCTACATACATAATTCATGTATTAAATAAAATGTGTTTCTATACAAAGAAATCAGACAAGAAAAGACAAGAATATATACTATGTGTAAGTAGAAGTATTTGAAGTTGAAGGAGTATTATGTGGCATTCAGTTAAATAAATATTAAAATTCCAGACTCCAGAAAACATTCAGTGTAAAACTGCTAGTAGACAGTATGTTTTCTGCTATATCCATATTACATTGCCTGAAATTCAAATTGAAGACTGGGTAAATGTGGGATTATTGTATTAGTTTGAATAGAAATGTATTTCAAAGAGAAAACTGCAGATATTGCAAAAATTCCTATATAGCATCAGAATGTTGATTTAGCAAAGAGGGATAAGGCTTGCAGCCAATGTGGCCCTTAATGGCACTGAAATTAAGAGTGTAATCAGCTTTTTTTTTTTTTTTTTCAATACACAGCTTTGAATGAGACCCTTTAGGCTAAAATAGAATATTTAGGCTTAATTTTACTTTTTAAATTGCCAATCTACTAAAAGTTGCCTTGGTCTTATTCAAGAATTAAGTGGAGGTTTTTACATTTGGAAGATGTTTTCCTGAATGCTAATTTTGTAGGACCTCAAAAGTAAAGTAATTTTTGGGTCTTTCTCTATTTAACTACTCGGTGTGTTTGTTCTTCATTTTAACAAAGATGCAAGATCTAATGGATGTTTCTTAATCTTTTTGATGAAATATTTTCACAATTGCAGTTCCAGTGCTAAGAATTTAATATCATCCTAGTAGAAGACTCCTCCCTAATCAAATCAAGTCCTTAGGTTTTACAAGCCAAAAGTGAAAACCTTTGTGGGACATTTTTCCCCCAGAATGTTGGTATTTGTCCTTTTCAGAAAATCTTTATCCTTTTCAAGGATTCCTCTTTATTGTGTTTGGTTTTTTTTCTTCTATGAACAATACACATAGCTGTTGGTGACTTATGCAAAATAGTGTAATTTAAAGACAAATTTTAAATTCCAGATCTGAAAATAAATGAAACTGCATCCTCTATCCTTAAAGCCTGCCTCAACCTTTTCCTGGTTAGCTTATATGGTGATCCTCATACGAGCTTGATATTCAGGAGAGTGAGGAAAAGGGATCTCTTTCCCATATAAACCAGCCAGTAGAGCTGTGTAACTGGCTGGCCCTAGGACTAGTTGGCATGGTTCTGCTCCAATATATCAAAGGACTTCATCATAGTCTAAACCCAGTTTAACAAACTAATCACTAAGTTTCTTGCTTTACTCATTAAGACTCTTCTTGGAGAGCTGGTTCATACTCATACTTTGAATATAGTGTGCAGTTTTGGTCACCACAATATAAGAAAGATATTAAGGTATTAGAGTTCAAAAGAGGGTAATGAAGATGCTGAAGGACCTTGAGGTGAAGCCATATAAGGAGGGGCTCAGGTCGCTTGGTCTGTTCAGCCTGCAGAAGAGGAGACTGAGGGGAGACCTCACTGTGGTCTTCAGTACCCTCACAAGGGGAAGGTGAGGGGAAGGCACTCATCTCTCCTCTCTGGTGACCAATGACAGGACTCGAGAAAACATCCTGAAGTTGAGCCGGGGAGGTTTAGGTTGGATATCAGGAAATGGTTCTTCACCCAGAGGGTGGTTGGGCACTGGAAGAGCTCCCCAGGGAAGTGGTCACAGCACCAAACTTGTCAGAGTTCCAGAAGCATTTGGACAACACTCTGAGGCACATGGTGTGACTCTTGGGGATGGTGCTGTGCAGGGCCAGGAGTTAGACTCAATGATCCTTGCGGGTCCCTTCCATCTCAGCATAGTCTGAAATTCTGTGATATGCTTGAATAGAATATAAGGATATGAACCCATCAGATTTCTGCTGCAATTTTAAATCCAGTAGTTGCATGACTGGTGTTGTGTGGAAAGATTATGTCTGGAAGTTAAGGACTAACTTTTTAAAACTCCATGCTTCACAAATTATTTACTAAAGCTACCAACTGAAACTTCGTGGAGAATCTGCTAAAAAGAGGCAAGCTCCAGTAAAACAGCAAGACAAAATGTCCATTAAGCTTCCTTATTCAATTCTGGTATTTCTGTCCTTCACACAATCTTGCTGTTACTACAGTTTAAAATGATAGAAAAAACCCCTGTTGAAGCATTGATATTACTAGCTACAAAGTGTGAATTTTAAAGTTAGGCCAACAAAAAGATCACTTGACACTACACGCGAAGTAAGACGAACTGCAAGTAGACCAGCTGCTGCCTTGAATCTGAATGAGTCTGGAGGAAGACGAGATGATTTTTCCTGCAATCAAGATGGGAACTTGTCTTCACTGAACATGAATTGAAAGTCTTGCACACACACACACACACACACACACACGCATATGTTCGAAAAGCATGTTAAAAAAGTCAATTTTTTTTGAGACATGAGTCAGCTCTTGTATTGATTACATATTTTGCTTTCCATGGCTCAGCTTGCTGTATCTCAGCTCTACCTTAGAACAGTCTTAGCCAGCTCTTGTTATGCCATGTTTTCATGGGGCTGCTTGATCTCCCCAGGGGCCCTTTTAAAGCATGATCACGCATAAAATGTGCCAGGTTTTGTGCCATTATAAAAATGGTGAGAATGAAAAATGGCCACTAGAAAATACTAATATGAGACATACTAGATCATATCTGCAGTCAGACTGTTGGAGGTTGGGTTCATGCAATTAAAACCAGCTTGGACAAAGAATTTGTAAAATAATGAGTAAGTTTTTACTGGCATGGCAGTGGGCAACTTATTGTAATTTCAGTGGTTATTTGAGATAATTATTTTTGTTTGCAATAAGTAGTTTTAGAGGGCCAGAATATTCAACACAGAAAAGATGAAGAGGTTTTGCAAAATAAATCCCCCTTGTGGTATGCCCAGAATTGCATTAACCGGGAATGAGTAGTTCCAATTTGAACAACTGCTTTACACCGGCCAACTGCTGTAACGTTTTTTTTTTTCAGGTGAGATTTCAACATTCACAATATTTGCTGTCTCTCCTGACAGGAATATGCTTGCTTGCTGAAACCAATACAGACACATTTTCAATCAGAATTTCCAATTGCTGATCTGGTAGCATTAAAAGATTCTTTAAACCAAGATTAAAAATTTTACTAGTACTCCACCGTATATGAGATACAAAGATATGGCAGCTGTGTCTTGTGCATAAAGTATCTTATTTAATTGGTTTTGAATTTTCTTTTATGATGTTTCCTCTTGTTTCTCTTAGCAGAGCACTAAATATTCTCAGATTGAAATCTGATGATTTTTCATTTTGCTGTTTACAATTTTGTTGGTTTTCAAGTATCCTATAACTATCCAACTTTTCCAAACTGAATAACTATGACATTTTCCCAGTTTTCAATAGATGTATGTTCCATCATTCTTCTCTCTATTTCCCTTTTGTGGATCTCTTCAATTCTGTTCTATTGTACTTCTGATGAGGGAAAAACATAAGAATACTTCACATGAGGAGATCCTATTGTGCAGCACAAAGAAGCCTCAGCTCTTCCAAATATTTTTTTAGGCTGTTGTTATTGTTATTCTGTAGTAATTGTGCTTCATTTAGTAGTCACAAAATAATACTTTCTCAAAGACATTTCTGTTGAAGTCAATTGGGAAAGTATAAATCTGTTGGCAGTTAGGTGAAGATCCTGGAGAGTACGAATATAAAAAATTATTCCTCTGAATTTTTCATTGAAAATGTAACTTTTCTAGCATAACAAAGGAGAGTTTGACAGTGGGTTGGGTTTGGTTTTTTTTGGTTGGTTGGCTTTTTAGGGAGAGGATATAAATAATTTATTGTTTGTGGCTCTACCTGATCTGCCAAAATTAACATTGCAATGGAAAATAATTCTAGGCAACCATAGGGAATGGACCTAGTTCTACCTGTCCCATTCAGAATCATACATTATGATTGCATAGTAATTAATAGCAATAAAAAAATTCTGACTATATAGAACTTTGGTTTTGCCTCTTTGCTCTTTTTTGTTCCCCAAGTTTTTTTACTCTTACAGTACACTTTATATTTTCCTTTAGTTACATTTTCCCTTTATGCAGAGGGACAGCACAAGCTTGTTATTTACTCATAAATCATCCAGCATCCAGCATCTGGGCTGAAGTTCAGCTCATACTTTTATGACACTGCCCCTCAACCTACTTTTCTTTCATTATTAGGGGGAGTACACTGTTGTTTTTCATTCAGCAGGACACCTTATGAGCTCTTTAGTCTTTTCCTGCATTTGATCACTTAAACCTAAGTTATGACCATACCAACAGCTGTCCTCAAAGTGGAAAGGAGTGTACTCAGGAAACAGCTGTTGTGTTCTGGGAGTTTCCAACACACATGGTAGGTGTGACACCACTCAGAACCCTGGGTGATAGGAGCAGGTGGCAGTGTTTTTAAAGTTTATCTTCTCGCCCACGGCTGTGGCTGTGGCTACAGAGTAGGGAATCACATGTGCTTCTTCACCTTAAGATATAGAGATACATATATGTACTACCTTTGCTTCTTCAATCAGGAATCCTCAAGATATTCCTGAAAGAACAATCTTCCAGGTTGTCAAGGGTATGCTGTAACTACTTTTTAAACCAAGAGGAAGTATCATTCTTGTGGCAGCATTCCTGACTTGACTTTCCTCTCTTGGGTTAATATGAACTAGTAACAGGGGCACACCAAACTCAAGATCAAGTCCAGGGTTTGATTTATTAATTTAAATATCTTGTTACTACATTGATCAGTTTCTTTTGCAACTTCTCCACTCTGTTTCTGTGTTTTCTATTGAATCGTCTGGGGTTTTTTTCAGCTCTCTTTTAAACTCGCTTTTCGAGAATATTTTCAATACCTTTCCATATTCTTAACTTATAAAGAGAAAAGCTGCTCAGATTAACTA
This sequence comes from Daphoenositta chrysoptera, assembly GCA_013397915.1. Classification (NCBI taxonomy): domain Eukaryota; kingdom Metazoa; phylum Chordata; class Aves; order Passeriformes; genus Daphoenositta; species Daphoenositta chrysoptera. The sequence continues at coordinate 19,126 of VZRO01002166.1, read as the reverse complement.
CTTTTAGTCTTGTTAGCAAATTTGGGTAGCACTTTGATTCTTTTTTGTGGTGAGAGACTATGTTTGGTGATTTTTTTGGCTATGTCTATGCACTGCACAGTTTAGAGAACAGACATTCCCTTAGAATTTTATGATGGGCTTGTTGGATTTTCTGTTGGGATGTAGCAGTCTTTAAAATTTTTCTGTGTATTCTACGACAGACCAAAGAGCAGATCCACCTGTCGGCAAGGAAAGGAAAAGAGCCTTTGTGGTACTGTCTTGCAGTTCACCGCATTGTGTCATGGAAAATGTTATTTATTGATTGTGCTGACAGTGAGAGTAAATAGAGCTAAGTCTGTTTTACATTGCAGATGAGAACGTGTATCTCATAACTCTTAATGCACAATCTGACTTCAAATCACTTCTCCATGTCTCCTTTCCCCATATAAACCAAACATGTTTTTCTCTTTTATTATGTGAACATGAATTAATACAGAAAGGAAATAGGAGACGTTGTTTTTATTGCATATTTTTTCGACATGCAAGTCTTCTTTGACTTCTTAGTAAAAATTAACAACTACAAATTCCATTTCATCTGTGAACCCTGTTATAGATTGCATTATTCACTCAATTGACTGTAACAGTTAAGGCGATTACCATCTGTGATCTAAATATCTGTTTATACTGGAATGCAGAAAGTATTTCATTATTAATGCTATCGTATAAATCCAACTCTCATTGAGATGACAATCAGTTCACTTTATGACAACCAGAGTGTGTTCTAATTCTTGCTGGTGTTTGATCATTGTGTGCAAGTTGCAGACTCATTTGAAATGTTTCTGAATAAGGCATGCAGGTGTGCATTAATCTTGCACTTTCCTCAGTAGATCACATGTCCATGATAGCTGTAAAATCATATACTAAAATATTCATGGCAAGTTTGTGTAAAGGACTGTGCAATATTGTATTTCAATCAAAAGGAAAAAAGCATTTACTTTGAAGTAGTTGAAGTAACAGCTCATGAATATGATTTCTCAAAGCTATGAAAAACTCATTGTAATTTCCTTAAACAATATTCAGACTAACAGACTGCTTAAAGTTTTTATATACGTAAGGACCAACAAGTTGGTCTCTAGCCTCAATCTTGTTTCTTCTTTACTTTTAATAAATTTACAAATGCATCTTTTGAGCTAGATGGACTTTATACCAGTATAATTTCCATTTCTGTCTGTCTGCCATGCTAAGATTTGTGTACAAAATCAGATAGAGTTACTGTGATTTACAGGACATTTACTGGTCTCTTTTCCTGATACCTTTGCATTATTGTAGAAAACTCAAGAGACTGGATAACTGCATGTTTCTTATAGTGGCTGGAAGTCTCTCCAGCTGGCAATAGGTGGAGCCAATTGATGTCCTACCAGCATCTTGGAAGCTCTCTGGGGTGAAAAGAGATGCAGGAAGAAAGAGGATGCACTGTGATGGGATCATCATGCTCATGTCTGAGTATTCCTTTTGGAAGACAAAATGTAAGGCATTAATAAATGTAAGGCAAGTCTTTGGAAGTCCTAGGCTGTACTAAAGCTTACCTTATTACTTTCAGAAGTTTGTTTCTGCCATAAAAAATTAATTAATTCTTTATTATTCTTTCTTAAAATATTTGCCAATTCTTTCTTTTTCACAACTCCTGTTTAGAAAGGTGCTGTAACTTAGGTTCAGCACTGTGTGTTCTGTAGTGAGGAAACCTGCTGCCCCTTCCCCTCTAATGAATCCAGAATTATCCCAAAGTCACATGAATAATGTATATAGACCAATTAAATGAAACTGCTGTATTAGTTCTCATGGGATGTATCCAGTGGAAGCAGCAATCTTGTGGACAATGGCAATGTGTTTTGACACCTGAAGCAAACCACATGTAGCTATTTGTGATGTTTTGAATCCTACTGATTTATACCTTTTGTTTTCAAGCAAACTTAATTATTGTAATTCTAAACTACGAGTGCCTGAATTTATTTCCTTGCATTCCCTAAGGCTGTAAAATACATTACACTGCTAAATTGCAATGAAGTGTAGTGAGCCTGACTAATGTTGGATTCATTTAGGAGGTAGAAGTAGAGTGCAACTGAAAGTTTCTGACTGTGAAGACATGTTGATTTGATATCTCCATTCCAATAAAAGTAATGTCTTGAAAACAACAGGCCCTTAAAGTTTTAACTGAAGTTGCTGCAGTCATGCGCGATGGGGAAAACTTTTCCTGTGTGAATATGACTCTGTCACTGGCTGTGAAATGCTAGAGATGTGTAAAGCTGTGTCAGCCATGTCACTGCAAGAGTAAAGTGAGCACAAATGCTGAGACACCCAGTTCACAGCATCCTTGCCAGCCCTACTCAAAAAATGGTACAAAAATAAATCAGTGCTGCCATTTGACCCCAGTCCTGGACAGGTAAGCCTCTTCAACATAGCCTTACTTAGCTGTGCAGATCCCCAAACTGCTAGGAACCTCTAACTATGCCCTTCGTGAGCTTAAAACTGATAATCCACAAAATCAATTTGTTCTCTCAAGAAGACATCTTGAGATGAAAAGCTGAAATTCAGCTTGCTTATAGTTATTAAACCACATATGATGCTTTTTAGAACAGCCAATGGACAGAATAGGCCAAGGTGGGATTTTCAAAGGTTCTTAAGGCATTTAGCAGCGTAACTGACACTAAAAGCCTATGGGATTTACAATCTTACATGCCTCTGGCACTTGATTAAAAAAATCTAATTTCAGCAGATAGTACTTTGGACAGTTATTGGGACTTAGGTTCTGCTGATACAGCTGTGACCTGCTGTTGTGGAGCTGCTGTTGCAGAGCTTCTGCAACTCTCATCCTTTATTAGCCTGTCCAGGCAGGCATTTCCATTGAACTCTGGGGTTATACCATGCAGTGGAATGCCCTTGTCTCCCTCAGTCCTCCTTTGGAGATATCACATTTTCATAAAGGGAACATTATGTCTTAGAGTAGGTTTATGAAGAATGTAGCATGGACCTGGGCTTTGATTGAGGCATCTGAATAAAACTACCATTCCAACAAAAATGTTGCCTTTCAACATTATTTGGAGAAGCTTGCTGGAACTGAACATTAACAAAGGGGAACTCTGGAATCTCTTTTTGTAGACATTTTTTTTTTTTTAATGGACACCAAGCAAACTAATTTTTCAACCTTTGGGTGAGTCACTGTGACACCGTCATACTTTCAAGAAAAGGGAAGGTGGAATAATTCAGGTGAAGAACTACATTTATTGATTCCTTCTTCAAAAAACCAAAAAATACTGTATTATTCAAAGTTAAATTTATTCCAGTCAGTGAGTTGCTATCAAATCATCAAGCCACTCTCTTGTATATTACAGGTATGGCTCCTATAGGGTTGAACATAAGTCAATTTTCTGTCCAGTTTTCCTTACTGACAAGGTCAACAGAAGGGGTTTTAGGTTTGGTTTTCTCACATTCAAATTACGTACATATCACATGAAGAATATACAGAAAGCACACGGTTCAGTGTATAAACTGTACTGTTGTACCATATATTGCTTAAGCATCACATGCTGACATTACTTTCCATTTCAAAAATAAGTGTGTATTTTATTTTATGTTGACTTCCTTTTACCATCCACTTTGTCAGAGTTCTAACACTGTTTCAGGTCTGCCTGTAGATTATTGTTATTGATATAACAGCTTTACCAATCAAAAAGAATTTTTTTTTCCACCAAATAACTTCTTTCAAAACTCAGAAAGGATAAATACAGTATTTACATGTAATAATTAGAAAGCCCTGTGTAATGAAGCAAGAATTTTAAGATTAATAACTAGCTGAATGTAAGTCTTATAGCCTGCTTAATTAATAACTAAACTGTGGAACCACTGCAATTCATATGTCAATCCAGACTCTTTTATGGAAGTGATTTGAATCAATTGCTAATGAAATTGAGAAATTTCGAGGCAGCTTCTTGACTTTCAATTGACAGGACTCATATTTAACTCAAGAAATGTGACAGTTAATGACAACATAAAAGTACTGTGAATTATTTGCCATATCATATGAGAATTACAGCATCAACCTATTGAAATAGCTTGTAGCTGATCAGTTTGAAAATAAACAGTCATAATGACATATTTAGAAATCTATGATGCTGCTTAAAATATGAGAGATTCTGTCTAAAATAAAGCAAGGATATAATCTTACAAATACAGCAATAATACTTCAAGAATTCTTCTATATTACCATATACACAGATGCATTCTTACTGCTGTTGAAAGTGTAATCCTTTAGAAATCCTTTATTAAATCAATTACTTTAAGCTGCCAAATTAGTTTCATGGCTAATTCTTCTTTTTTAATGTAATTAACATTTTTACTCTTAGTCACTTACTTGAATTTAAATGATTCTGTTGTTGAATTTGTTTTCTTAACTTTGCACTTCCAGCCACATTTTAATTAATTAAAACTTCATCCAGATAGAAAGAGACAGTCATTGTGTGTTAATGGAATATCAGTGGAAAGTGCACTAATCAATAATTGATTTAATTAAGGTGTATATGAGACAATATTGCTATATAATTAACTGAAAACCACATAAAACATGCATATTTAAATATTTATTAATAAGTTTGTTAGGAGTTTTAGATCATGCTGTTTTATGGATTTACATGACATGTATAAAATTAAAAGCATTTGCCAGAGAGATCCTGCAACATGCATTAAATCGAGTTCTTAATGATTTTGACAGTCATGTAGCAAATTTAGGCAATTGAAGCCCCACTAAGAACGAGAGTGTGCCATCTTGGAGGTAAAAATCTGCAGGAGATTTGTTTTAACCTTTGATAGATGTGTAAAAAACCCTATGAGATGAAGTTACATGTGAGAAAACATACTCTGTACTTGAAAAAATGTGCCTTAGAACAGATTATGAATAATGGAAGTGTTTTTCCAATACCACAGCTAAAGTTGGATCATTCCACTAACATGACATTCAGACACTCTACTTATTAAGGACTCTGTTCTGTTAATATTGATGAAGTTATCTCATTTGCTCATTGTGAATGATTTTTCATGAGAATTTACCAATGAATATGCTGTTTAAAGGTGCTGCTGATTTGATACATTTGCTAAACTTTTAAATTCCAAATAAATAATTCTGTCATGTTATCTCTGTGTTCAAAATTCATTACAGTTTGTGTAATTAATAATTATTGGACTGAAAAGTGACTATTTTTAGCAGGGTATTTCAAATCCATAAAGTTTTATAATTAAAAAGACAATCTCTTTCTTGGATATCCTGATCATATTCTATCTCCCAGATGTTCAGCACAAAAGCTTGACTTTATGAAGGACTTTCAAAATTGAGGTACAAATCTGACTCTCAGACTGAGAGTAAGTTAAAACTTCAATATTGTTCATTAACAGTTGGTAATGAAGAATTTAACAAAGATAAGTAATTGTCAGGAAGAATAGTGGAGCTTTTAATAATGGAATCCAACCAGAGCTGGCAAATGGAAGACTGAGAGATTCATGATGCTGAAGTTTTGGAAAAAGACTTGACAACTAGCTTACAGTAGCTGGCTAATTTGGAATGGCTTATATTTGGTGAGGTTAATTTTCACCTATATTGCTGGCCTATCCAGTATATGGTTGGAGGTAATTTAAGTCAATAGCAGCTGGGATTTTTCTTTTTTTTTTTTTTTTTTATTTATTTCCTATTGATATGATAGCTTGAACAATAGCTTGAAAAGCTACTCAACTTAATTCTCTGGCCAACTTCTGTGAATCTGTACACCCTTTAATTATATGACTCAATTTTTTACATGTTTAGCAATGCAGTTTTTTTGGATTGGTGTCATAAGGCAATATTTTATATAAGCATTAATTAATAAGTTTTATTATATTTCAAGCGATGCTATTTACATAGAACTAACACATATACTGTGAAAAAATGTATAGAAAATGCTTTTCTACACTGTGAAAGAGGAAAGATTGCAAGCTTTCAATTTCAAAATGGTGTATATTAATTTTACATTATTTATTCTGCATATATCATGCATATTTTTTTTAAAATAGTTGAGCAATTTCTCCCCCAACTCCTCTCACTTCGTTAAATTGCAAGTTTCAAACCCTGGTCAGTACTTTCCCAGAAAGCTGTTTATCACAGGACTAGTTAAGACTGATGTAGAAATGTATTTTTCAGAACGTCAGACTGGTATTCAATTTCTAAGTTACTCCCTCGACATCTGAGCCTGTTATTTAAAGCAGGAAGTAACACTGGAAGTTGCAGTGTTACAATATTGTAACTTCACAGTGGAAATTGAAGATCCAACACAGAGAGCTGTTCTCTGACCTCCTTAGGAGCTCACGTCAGTGCCTGTGAAACTCGGCTGTGATCTCCCAACACGGGTGCACAGACCACATCCGAAACACAAAGCTCCGTCCTGCTGTCAGCTCTGCTGAGCAACCAAGTCCCAGACACAGCCCCCTCTTGCCAAATGCAGGGCTTGTGGTAAGCTCCTGCCTGGGGAGGTAGGGAAATCTTCCCGGGTAACTGCTTTCCCAAATTTGAGTCCTTATAGTCTAGATCCAGCATTGTCCTCAATATAAAATACTTGCTGCATTTTGAGAACGTTCATCTCTTGCTCAGCTCTGGTAAACTTCAGCTTGCCTTCTTAAGGTCTGCATTCAGTAGTAATTGCAACTCTTTTACATACAGTTAATTTTTCACCTCAAATACAGTGTTTTCCCCTGCAAGGTGTCTCAAAATTCTGCACATACTGCCTTGGTACAAAAAAAAATTTCTTCCTATCACTTCAGAGACAGCAATCTTTGAGCACTCATGCCTCTAATGGCCCTCAGTGAGAGAGGGAACTCAGATGTCACCTGAAATTCATCTAACAGTAATTTCAGTACTCTGCCTGAGCTGAATACTTAATGTGCCTGTCACCTTCTCAAAATCACATTTAGCACACGGAAAAATATGTATACATGTGACTTCATTACACCAGGAAGACTAACACATTCAGGGAGAATTGGGCAGTTCCTTTCAGAAGCAGGAATGTGGTAGACAGAGGCAAGCTACCTCCTCAGCCCATTTTGGCAACCACAGGTTAGCACTTCACCACTGAGCACAGGTACTTGTTCCATTTATCTCGTTGCTTCTTCCACCAACTCAAGCTCCCCTTTTGGAGTCCTTGACTATTATGGCCAGCCAGTGATAGAAAAACTACAGGTGTCTCATTTCCTCCGTAAGGAGCTTAATGGAACCCCCAAACCTATTATGTTGTGCAGAACATGTTTATCCACAGTTGAAACTTCATGAAAATTAGTGTCTCAAGAACCACTCAAAAAACCATTCTTCATATTGTACTAGGGAAATAATATCCACAGGTTGTGATAGGAAATTGCTCGAAGTTGATAAAAGGGAATAGTTTAGATCTTAGCTAAATGTGAAATAATAATACAGTCATGCAATTTCTACCTGGGTGTTTTGCTGTAGATCTCAGGGTTTTATGCTGCCTCTTTATATTGGAATCTAGTATTGGGATAATACCTATGGAGAGGCAAGCTTTTTTCCATCCTTCCATTGCTGATGTGGGGCCTGAAAACCGAAGACTGCCATAACTTTTCTTCCACACCAAAATAAACTAAGTTCATTCTCTGAGGTAAAACAAGGCAGCGAATCTGGGCAGTTTGTTTCCATGCTTTGCACCAACTGGAGCAACACGCTGCTCTTGGTGACCCATGCCAGGAAAGACAGACTTCAGCACCAGTCTTAAGATATGTATGTGTTTACTCATTTGTCATGGAGCTCATGGTATAACTTAAGTTCTATAAAAATAGTGACTGGTAGATGGTGTTTTGTTCTTCCTGCCCAAAGCAGCCTCCCTGTTCATTTTCCTTTTTCAGGGCTTAATGGCCCATTTAGGCTATGTTTCTAAACTTGACCTTCTCTTTTTCTCATTACAGGAAGAGACTCCTCTTTAAAGAATCATGCAGTAATGTGAAAACAAAAATTATTGAAAGGCATTGAAAACATTGCAAATTATTGTTATTATTACAAAAGATTCTATTATTTTTATCTTTTTGTAAGTTAAATATCTTCTGATGAAGAACTATAACATGCCATGTCATACATACAGTCTCATAAGACCTTGGTCTTACGGTTAACATTTTTAATTCTCATTGACAAAACACAAAAGGGCCTTTCCAATCAGGCTAGCCTCTTTTGTAAACACAAGTAGACAAATGTCTTTTTGCAGATCTAGCACATGAGGGTGTTATGTGGCTAGCCCTGGCCTGACTCCCTGTTTTAGGCTCCAGTTCATAATGCATCCTGGGCAGTTCTGAGGAGGCAGGTATATTTCCATTTCTGCTGCCAAAGCAATAAATCTCAGCTGCTCTGTTATGATGCTGCTTAGAGCACCAAAACCTGTTGCTGTCCGGAAATAGTTTAACTATAAAAGCTGGGGGAAGGGGGGATGGGGGGGATCTTCAATTTTCTTTCTTTTCGAGCCTAAGGATAGTGATGTGACATTAGCCCAATTTACTGAGTATAAAACTAAATTAAATCAATGCTTGAAGCTTTCCTTGAATATGTCTCAAATTCAGTTCATCTACCATTATTGAAAAGTATCACATTTAAGTCTTAATAATTCTTTACACTAGAGTGCTATTAATGTCATCATTATTATTATACTTCCATATCTTCAATATATTATAGCTGTTAGAATTCAAGTGCAAAAATCAATGGGAAATTTGTATTTGATACAAAATATTCTAATCTATTACAATTAATTTCTCTTCCTGCATTATGTTAATTACCCTCTTCCCCACCTGGGAAGAAACCCCTTTTGAATTCTTGACTAGATTTAGATCTAACGTTGTTTCCCTAGAGTGCAAATCTTTAATAAAAATTCCGTATTTAATGTTTCTTTTCTTCTGCCTTTTGAACACAAAACACAGTGAAAAATATTAAGTGAAAGGTTTGGTTTGACCAAAAGGTTTTGAATACAGAAGACATCTGGTCATTCACGAAATAAAATTAAAAAAAAAATCCCACAGCTCTTGCCCATGGGCAATTAAGCTGCACATATGCTATTTCAAGATTAAAAGAAGCTCTGAAAACCCAGTCATGATTGACTGTTCAACAGTTATATACACATCTACAGAAATACCTTTGACACATAGTTCTGTTTCAGGAGTTACCTTCTTCTCTTCCTGCCTTGGGAAGAACTTTTCATCTCTTCTTTATTGAGAAATTATTCTGAATAAATTATCAGTCATCGTTTAAGAACCTACCTGCCACTGAAAAATGTAATGTTTGTTTTAATTATACCAATGATTCTTTTAATTTCTTTTAATTTCTTGACATCAACATCATACTAAGAATTTCTGTTTTTTCCAGATCTTTCCCTAAATATTAGAGTAAAACAATTTGCATCAGTTTCCACCATTTGTACCATTTTATGCAAATCTTCACTATCTCTGTTTTTACTCTCTTTTTCTCCTCCAATTTTTCTTACACACATGAATCTCACAGAGCATGGTCATGAACTCTGGTCAGTTCAGGACCTTGAAAGAGGTATATGTACCAAAGAAAAGTGATTCACTGACAATAACAATTCAGAATTACTTTGAATGCCCTATAATGAGCAAGGCTTGAGCCTAAAGGTTTAGGTTGGTTACATATCTGACTCTGCCCATTTTTAACAGTTTATTTACTTGATTATAAGGTTATCACCACCAATAGAATAGAGTTATTAATGCTGACATCTTCCCAAATGCTGTTTCTTCTGAATTGACAGCCAAAAAATGCACATTATTTAATATTTTTTCTTTAAATTTAACAGCATTTACTCAGACTGCAATTGATTTTTCATAGTGAAAAATTTAAATTTTTTCCCAAATATTCTAGATCAATTAAAAATTAGTTTAGAGAAGTCTCAGAGAAGGGTCTGCAGTCAATGTGGGAATTGGGTGATATGGAAGGAAACAGAAACCAGCAATATGCACTGGCTCAGCCTGGAACTACTGCTGCTTTCTAAACCCAGAATGAACTGTTTGTGCTTTGGCATTCTTCTTCCCTTCTCATAATCTCATCATCCCACATTACACGGACAGTTGATAAGTTGTTTCCTTGAGTTTTTCACTAGATTTTGTTTACAATACATTGTTATATTTATTGTCTCGGGCATCAAAAATTTGAGTGTGTCTCTGTTTCCGTACCACACGTGTGAACAAAACTCTGTGTGATGGATCATGCTCAATGCCTGTGCTTGGTTGTCCAAGCAGTGTCTGGTTTTGAATTGGCAATCTTATCATGAAGAAACATGTCTTGTTCAGTTCAGAGCCAGGTAGCTTATCTCACCTCTGAGACTGCATATCAACCTGAAGGTCTGAAATGAAATGACTTCAGCACGATCAGATAAATTTGCTGTGAGAAGCCCACATCACAATACAAGCACACATAACTCAGCTGGCTTTGGCAGCTTGTTCAGGAGAGAGCTGGGCCTACATGTGCAGGAGCACTGAATTATTTCTTCTCTCTGGAGATGGAGAGTCAGAAAAGATCCTTTCAGGTCAGGGTTGAGGACTCATGAGGAAGCCAGCAATGAGGCAGCTAAATTTTACTTCAGTATGCTGGGCATTCAACACTTTTCAAGGCTAAGACAGTGAAGGTCAAGAGGCTAATCTTCTCAAAAGCAGATGATCACAGAAATTAATGTGACATCCAAATGTTACATGTGCCTTCCTAATTATCCTACCTAGTAAGTGTTTTCTCCTAAATTAGAGTCTTTTCCTTTCTTGGAAAATAGTAGCATTTATTCTCTGATTATCCTGAGATGCTGTTGAAGAGCTCAAGAGTTTTGTCTTGCTTTTCCTTTTTTAGACACAAATATATTGCCCTTCACAGACTTATTTCATGTTAAAAACATGCTTTACTATTTTTGACATTTAGCATACATGTAGCAACACAAGTTTTGTGATTGTTTTCCTTTATTACTGACAATCAAGTTTTACTTTCCTTTCTGTAGCAATAAAAAGTAGCTTTAGCAGTACATCTGTCAAAATATTTACCTCCTAGGCCACCAAATTTAATGTCAGTATCTGCTTAGTACTTTTATTTCTGGTATCAATGCTAGAGGAAAGCAGATGACAGTAAGACCATGTATTATGTAGCTTAAAAGTTACAATAAAATAATAGTTTTGATTTGGGGTCGATCCTTATATGTCTTCAAGTACTAACTCAGATTGACAGTCATCTTAATGCTTAAAAGACTGATGTATCTATGTAACTAAATCTAGGTTTCCATAAGATAAGCATTGGTGTTAGTGCAGCACTTTTCAATGACTATTTAATTGGGATCAGCTTGTAAGGTATTGATGACCATCAGGTGGATTGGTTTTGTTTGGTTTTTAACCCCAGTTGTCATGAGTTGCTCTCAGACCATAAATAGGCACATAAAAGGGCCCTCAAAATTGCAGCAATTTTCACTGAATTAGTCAAGCTCTGCAGAGAGACTAAGGATTTGCAATTTCAGAGAGCTATACTTTTTTTTTCTGTCTCCCTTCTTTTTTCATCTAAGCCTTAACAGGCTGGTGTAGGGGAGCTTTTTTGGTAGGTTAACTAAACCTAATTTTTTAGCACTATCATCTCTGTCTCCTGCTGGGAAAAAGATGATAACTGCCCTTTGAACTGGGCCATACTTGGTATTTTTCTGCAGCTTTAAATTGAATTAACACATGGAGTATGTCTATGTGGGATGGGGAAGAAGGATAAAAAAAGAAATCACAAATTTTTCAAATGCCAGTAATGTTACATGAAGGAAGCCTTATGAATGAGAGATGGTTACAATTATTTTGCTAACACCCCCTGTCCCTTTTACCCCCTGCTCTTGTTATCAGCTTGGAGGCAGGGAATATCTATTCTCCTTTCACTTACTCACATTCTCTCTGACACCTTTCACTTACATCGGTAACATTGTGTTCCCCATGGAGTTTTTCATCTTGTAAAAATGACACTTTCAGGGATATGACTGTAGAGGCTGAAATGTTGATTACCTAGCATTAATCATTTCTGGAAATACCAGTCTCTAAAGATGCTAGTCCTCTGGGGTGCATATAATATGCATGGAGAAGAACAGACTGATAAGTGTGTGTGGGAGTGCTGGGACAGTACATATTTACTCTTGGCTAGTTTGGCATTGATTTATCCTTTTGTGGTTAATTTTAAAAGTATTGTTGACTTCCCATTCTATTTAATTAACTGAAGAAGTCCTCCTCTTTTGGTGTTGCTCTCCACTGGTTTCATTAATATGTAATGAAATTTCCCTTTGTGCCTTTATTGTCAATGTTCGAGAGCATATCTGCAGGGAAGGCTTTATACCATCAGTCTGGAATCCCACTTCCCTCTCAGCTGCTTTTCTCCATATTGATGGCATACAGGATAAACAGAACAAGTTAATTTGTAATCTTAGATAGAAAATGATAGCTGTGCTGTTTCTGCCATTGAGCACTCTGCCTGTTTAAACAGCTGATTAGTCAGCTTCTGTGGAATCGATCTGAATCAGTTCCACCTGCGTGCACCCACCAGGAGCCACTTTATTGTAAATCAATCATTCTGAAAACATCTCACAAAGGGGCCAGTCCTCACTAACAAGCCATCAATTTAAACTGTCTGTCTGGAGAACTCTAGAAATTAGAAGTGCAACAAACATTTATTCTAAAATTATGGAGAAGTTGTTTGGGTTTTATGTTGGGTTTTTTTTCCCCTTTTAAATGATAGCCTGTAATATTACTACTCGTGGTGATTTTCTTAGCTTTTTTACCTTTATTTTACTCCTATGCATTGGGTCACTTTTCAGACGTCCCAAAAGTGCAGGTACTTTCTCATCAGAAAAAACAATAGGTTTGGAATTTTAACAACAATGGATGGGATGGATGGCCTTTATTACTAGAAGGCAACATTAACAGTAACTCAGAGACTTTATATCCTGCCCTTCTGCCCCTTGGGTGTTAAGATCGATCCCCAGAGTCAGAGAAGTTCTCCTTATTCTTTGACATGATGAATTGCTAAATTTTGCCTGTGCAGAGAGTGGGTCTTCCAGCTGGCAGTGGTTGGAGAATCTGCCCCAGGGGAAAGATACAGATATATGGCTTGGTCTCCAAACTCTTCCTTTAAGACACTTCATACTATCCTAAATAAAAGAGAGTGGAGAAGGTATATTCTACCTTTCTTTTTTTTTTTTTTTTTTTATTGGTCTGTCTAGGCATTTCACTTGTGTCAACAAAAAAGCTGTGAGAATCATGTTTTCCGGTTGTTTAAAATCTCTGGAGTCTTATTCAGCTTGAGAAAAAAATATGGCAGCACTTAGTTTGCAAGGTGCAGAGCAAAATACTGCAGCAATGTTACGCTGTGTAATTACACACTGCCACCTGATTGCATTGTCAACACTGTCTCTGATTGCAAGGTAATTGCTTAGTTACTAGTTTGGATGCAAAGCCTTTCAGGGACTTGTGTATTTAACAAGTATCCCACTCTTGGAAATGCAGTCAAAATAGAAGTTCAGTGAGGCCTTGGGATTGTACAGAAACAAATTTTTCACTTGGGTTACACTGGGCCTGTTCTGTCTCTGCTTAACCCCAGCTGAAATCTTCTCATCTATCATCCTATTTGTAGTGGGATACTCCGGTGAGATGTCTCTTATCAAATAGTGTAGAGTATTCACAGCAAGTTCAGAGCTTCAGCTTCCCACCTCTTGCAGGGTGAAATGTGAGAGACTAAAATGTTAATGGTTAATGACTCAAACAATTGGCCATTTGCAAAGCAGTGGGAGCTTTTCTAACATGCACGGTAGGAGCCCAGGTGCAGAGGGGTGAACACCAGAGGATGACCACCACAAAGCAACCTTTGTTTAGCAACAAGTCGAGTTTTGAGATAGATAATAGAAGAGGATGTTGAGAAGCAGATCCTCTGAGGCAGGACAGGGCTTTTTATCACAACACTGTCCTCCCTTACACAGCTGGCTCAGTTGTAAACATATACCCATCTCTTTTAAATTAGTCTCCTGCTCCTTATCTAACTTCAGATGCCATTTTCACGTAGAGCTGGTCCAGCTGTTTGCTGAGTCTCTAAAGGTGCTTAAATTACTTCCTCTATTATGACAGGCTTGGGCTATTTAACCCAGATGACCACTGTTTGGTCAATGCAAATTTTTCAAACCAGTAATAGTTTTGTCAGTGTTGGCCATGATTTCTACTTAATTAATTTTGTACCATCTGATCATCGACAAAATCCCTGAGCTTATTTGTCTTCATGATATTCTGAATGACAGGCTTTGAGCTGAGCATGAGTACCAGATAGAAACTGTCCAAGAATGCCTATGGGTTCCTGGAAGAGAAATTATTTCAATCTGGGCAAGAAGAAAATAGGAAAATAATTATCTTACACTTATTTAGGAGAATAATTTATTTAATCAGCATGTATTTGCTGTCCAGTATATCTTTACCCCAGTTCCATGGACCACTATCAGGGTGTGGATCTTTCCTTCTACCTTGTACTCCTGTAACTGCTGAAAATTCCCTATGAGCTAGCAAACTATAAATGCACTCACTGTATGTCTCCATGACCACAGCAGCAAGTTTTACCACCTTTAAATCAGGAAAATATGGATGTTACATCACATTACCCAGAAAAGTCTGTACTATCCAGCAAAACAAACATAGTTACAGAAAATGTAAGTTAAATCATATATGCACGATCATGACTTAAAATGAACAAAAAATTATATACTTACAAATAAGAGAAACTACTAATTACTAGAAAGATGATATTTCTTTAAATACCTAATTATGCTTCCCTGATTATTTGTGAAAATACCTTCAGATGAAAAGTCTGAGAATTAAAACAAGTAGCTCTACTGTATACTAAAAATGGTGACTTAACTGCTGTTCTGGCTCCTGAGATGATATTGTGCTATAGACACCTGGTTAGTGGCTAGGATTCCCAGGATCTACAGCAATGGAAATAATAGCACGTTAGTACCTATGATTGTTTCTTTTCAGCTTACAAATTATTAATGCAAATAATCTTTCCAAATTCTGTGTGTGTTCTCTCTGATACAGCTGCCTACTATCTGGCTCCAAGTTCTGTGACCTGTCTGTGCAGGAAGATATGGCCTTATTTACAAATTTGGGTTATTACTGCTATTTTAATATGACAGTCCTGGTGATTTTACCTTGTTGGTAGTTAGCGGAAACGTTCTGCATTGCTATTACTGGACTGAATGCTTCACAACAAGAGGATACATAAATTTTCAGTTGATGACCACTGTTTCTAGAATGTTTCAAGTGAAAGATGAAGATTAGGAAAAGTACAAACATGGTTACTTTCAGATTCTCTCCCTGGGCAGTGGAAGAAGTCAGGTGACGAACTGACCACAACCCCCACACCCTGCCCCCCTGCACTGTTGGTGGGAAGGAGGGAGGTGTTGGAGGGAAAAAAAAAAAGTGGTTTTAAGGGATTATTTTACTTCTCATTATCCTCCTCTGATTTTGTCAGTAATAAACATACTTTGTACTTCTAAGTTGAGCCTGTTTTGTCCTTGGAGTGTTTTCGCCCAGTCCTTATCTCAATGTATGAACCCTTTAATTTTTCTCTCTTCTGCCCAGCTGTAGCAGGGGAGAGTGAGTGAGCAACTTTCATGGGTGCCTGGTGTTTGGCCAGTGTCAAACCACGACAAGCCCACATTAAACTGATAAAAAATAGTAAATGCTGCCATTGAAAATATAATGAAAATTGCAACTTCTATGTGGTATAAAAAATATTTAAGTAGACAAAGAGATCATTGGGTTATTGAGAAAGATTGTTGTTATCTGTAAGCACCTGGCTCATAGTAGATGCTTCTGAAAATCTGAATTGCAAGCTCTCTCTAGAGACTCTATTTGATCCTCATGCCTGTCTTACTGGCTGGGTTCCAGTGCCTTTCAGGATGAAATAGGAGAACTCAACACAGAGTAATGTGCAGAGCTATCTGTCTTCCCTTCCCCATCAAATAGTTGATACATTCTGGACTTTTTCATACTTTTGACCAGGAAACATGTAATGAGGTGACTAGCAAAGGCAGAATAATGTGTGTGATGGGGCAGTGTGGTTTCATTGAGCATAACAAGTTGTATTTTTGCTGGAACCCTGGTATCCCACAGTGGGCTGTCCATGCTGGCAATCTGCAAGACTCTGCAGTTCTCTCCTGAGATGTTAGAGTTCACTGGCATGGGAAGTTGACTTCCCTAATATAAAAGAAAGCTCTGGGCACATCCACTATTTAAGCAGCTTCCACATTATGGAAGAGCTACATTAAACAAGATAAAAAAACCTCAGAACTGCTAGAGTTGAATTGCAGGTACAGCAAAATTATTAGCATGATGACAGCTTGTGCGCAAGGGATCAAAGGGCATGAAAAATGGAAACAGCTCCATCTGTTCTTGCCAAAAGGAGCCAGAGTAGAAAATCACAAATTCCTTACTGTATTTAGTACACCAGGGGTATTTTCCCTTGGTTGGCTTGCTTAGATTTCCTATTTTAAAAAGACACTTCAGTAAAACAGTGTAAAACTGCCATAATTTTACTCCATGCCTAAACATGGATTATTTTTTCCTAGTCCATCAGCAGTAGAAATGCTTTCTATTGTAGCTCTCCTACATATTTAGCATAGCATTGAAAGTATCTCCATTGTAAGCCATTTGGGGCTTCATATTTATTAGTTTGTGGTATCAGTTGTGCTCAGTTGCAAGCAAAATAAACTATATTTATTTTAAATGCCGGTTCTGCAATCTTGACTTGGGAACTGGGAACTTTCTTTTTGGAACTGCATTTTGACTCTGGAAGTAAAAGCTGAGAATTGGCAGAAATTTCCATAGCTAAGTTCAAGCAATTCTTTAGTCCAAGGTCTAAGAGAGATCATATTTCAAAATAGCAAGGATTGTGTGTAGACTAAAAAAGAATTGTGCTTCAGTCACTATGGTGTTTCAGACCCAGCTGACCTACAATAATAAAAAGTGTTAATACGTATTTTTATCAGTCAAGTGAGCAGATCAAATTTTGGATACACATGTAAGAAGAGATGAGCAAATTCTGATCTGTTACTTTAGCTTAAGTCTTTTATTACTCCATTGATTTAAACTGAAGCTCTGTGGACTTAGCCAGTGTAACTGAGATCACATTCAGTAACATACAGTGAAGTAAAACTCAGCTTGATGTGAATGATGATCTAAATTACACTTCTTGATTATCTATAATGTCTTTTTTTATCAACCAAAACTTGATAAACTTCCTGTCAGTACTATTTGCTTTCTGACACGTTTTGACCCAGACCACTGTTTAGTATATGCAGCCTTTTATTTCAGGCTGTATTTTAACAAATTTGATTCAAGTAGGCCACTTCAACCTCCTTTTGGCTCTGTACTGTAGCAGTATTGCGTGATTTAGACACAAAAATTCAGAATTTGGACTGAATTTAAAGGGCAGCAAGAACTAAAGAAGATAGGATGATAGGATGGTAGGATGGGTAATAAGATAGAAAGACTTTAAAATCTGTTTCATTTTAAAAAGGCACCAAATGGTGTCCTTAGAAGCTCTTCTGTCATATCCTTTGCTTATCCTAGAAAGCAGAATATATTTATTTAAGATGGTGACTCTCATTGATTAGCTTATTTGAAAAGAGTTTGTTTTTTCTCAGATCTCAGCCAATAGTTTTTTGCATTAGATGGACTGCTCACTGAATTAATAGCAAAGAAACAGAACTACTATGGGAAGCTTTGTATTTCTGTTGTTTACTAATATTGTACTATTGTTGGTTAAATGCAGAGGTGTGTGTGAAGAGGAACAATGCTCTGTTTAGGCATCCAGTCCAACATAGAACTCTGCAAAAGGCTACTCTATTAATTACAAAATATATTGGTCTCACTAGCAAGAGTAACAAGAATGATCAATCCTCCTCTGCAGTGAAAAATCAGACAGTCCAAAATGTTAGTATGACAACAATGTATAGTTTGGGACCTAAGAAGTGCAATGACAATAACAGTAAAAATCCCCATTTATGGGGCACTTTATCAAACAAACATCTCAGGGCACCACACAATAAAAACATAAGAAAATGAAATCAAACAGAGCTGTGGGCTTGATTGAAGGGAAATCATTGATCCTTTTTCCTAAAAGCATAATGAAAAAAACCCAAAAGCTTTGTCTCTTGAGATCTAACATATAAGTTCAAAACCTGTTTCAGATGCGTAGTACTAACATCCTGAAGATGATTTCTTTTCTTGCTGATTCCAGATTTTTTCTGGCAGGGCACTGCCTGAAACAGTAGATTGAAGGTGATTTAGAGTGTGCTTACCAACTTCTAGCACAAAAGCTTATTCAAGGATTATAGAAATATGACTTAAATTTGAGGAAAAGTACAAGAGATTAGCTGTTATAATCTCTGATCCTTCAGCTATTATCTCTATTTTTTGATGTTCTAACATCTGTCTTTGTTTCAGATTCATGCAGGTGCCTCTAATATGTGTTTGTACCAAGTCACAAACCAGTTCTGGTCTTCTTCCTGCTTTCCCTGCCTCAAGTTCCTTTCTATTGGTACTGGGATTCCCATCCTGCATCCAGCTGCATGATGCAATTATGTCTGTAAACTCTTTTTTCTCCCTTCTCAAAGTGCAAGAGTAGGCACTCCTCTTGGCAGACAGTTGGCGGGGCTCGAGGGTCAGCCCGGGCCGAAGGACCCTTGACCGCAGCAGGTCAGCCAGGTATCGCCAGGTATCCCCAGGTATCCCCAGGTATCGCCAGGTATCGCCAGGTGTTGCCAGGTATCCCCAGGTGTTGCCAGGTATCCCCAGGTATCCCCAGGTGTTGCCAGGTGTTGCCAGGTATCCCCAGGTACCCCCAGGTATCCCCAGGCGCCCCCAGGTATCGCCAGGTACCCCCAGGTATCCCCAGGTGCCCCCAGGTATCCCCAGGTGCCCCCAGGTATCCCCAGGGCCGGGCCTCCGAGGGGCCGGGCCAGGCTTTGCCCTGCCGTCGGGCAAAGGGCTCAGAGGTGACAGAGTGTGCCAGCGAGAGCAAGGGCTGAGA
>VZRO01002165.1:164626-178735 GCA_013397915.1 Daphoenositta chrysoptera | reverse complement strand
CTGTGGGGTTGGGGGTTCCACAGCTGGGCCAGTTTGTGTAATGGGAGGATGGGTGTTCACTGCCTTAGAGCAGAGGTTACACCACACACCCAAAACCTCCTCCCTGCCCTCGGCTGGGGGGAGTCTGTGTAAACCTGGCTTCTGTGAGCTGTGCTGTCCCCAAACTGAGCCGGGGATGATTCTCAGCACACCTGGTGACTGTGGCCTTTTGTGGATGCATACCTTTCCCTCCACCTGAGATGACTGAACAATAGGTTTCCTTTTATCTAATCAGCAGCTTGACTTTCAGTCCAAAATCCCAATCTTCAGGGAGGCTTCTTTGAGCTAAATTTTATATCACTGTTTGAGGCATGAATTATTTTCAGTCTCTGACACCCCATACCAGCCACTGTGAAGAAAATTAACTCTACCCCAGCTCTAACAAGCACACCATGCCACCTCAATGCACTTTTGACTCTGCTAGTGACAGTTTTTGATTTGAGGATCTGAATTGATTTGTTTGCAGAATGAAAATGGGTGGTGCATTTGTCTGACGGATGAAATGAGACCTTTATGATTTTTGTGTTCACATGCAATCTGATTTGTGACAGATGTGGACACAGCTCTGGACAGGTTCTAATGTCTATAATTTAAATAAAATATTAATGATAATCTTTATTCTTATCCACAGTACTCTTATATTGCAAATGTGTAATATTTCATTGTCATGTTACTGGATCAGACTAAAATATTGGATTATTTGATGTGATTAGGCCATATAAAGCAAATATGGCTCAGGTGGATGTACTAGTTACATGGAAAAAATTATGAGGGGGAGAAGAAAACATGCAATTTAAAGCATAATAAAGTGGGCATGTGCACTCTTGGGTTTTTTTAATTGGCTTATTAAGACTCATAACCAAAGTGCAATAAAATTATTTTTATTATTTGAAAATACACAAGAGACAATACAGATCCATTTTGAAAACATTTTTACATACTTTTTTTACTGCAAGCTATTCTTTTTGCAATTGTAATTCAAAATTCTCTCATTTAGAATGGAATAACTGCTGATATTATTAATATGCTTTGTTTTAACTGAAATTAACTCATGTTTAAAACTGAAATGACTGAGACCCAGTGTGATTATCTATTACTTTACCACTTCTAAAGCTTCACTGGACCAAAGAAAATGCCCATGCATATAAATCTTTTAAATAAAATCAAAAGAATTAATACCTTTTTGTAAAAAAGCTAAAAACTAAGTCAGGTAAAGTATCTGTGATCTATTATAAGATAGATTCAGAGTAACAGGCAAATTCTCCTTAAATAAGCACGTCTGTAAGGCTCTCAAAAGCAGACATGCCAGAAAACTACTACTTCATTTCCCTGCTTCGTGCTGAATTAGCTTTGTCTGTCACTCCTAACAGATTCCATGTGGTCTTGAACCTGGAGTGGTCACTAATCCACAGACCCCACACTCTTCCTTTCCTCCTTCCTTCCTTCCTTCCTTCCTTCCTTCCTTCCTTCCTTCCTTCCTTCCTTCCTTCCTTCCCTCCCTCCCTCCTTCCTTCCTTCCTTCCTTCCTTCCTTCTGCACTGCCCCTGACAGTTTATTTCAGTGCCTGGTTGTCTGTGCCTTTCAGAAGATTTGCTAGTGACTCCTCTGAATCTTTCATGAGTTGTTCTGTTCTCTTTGGACATGGAGAACTGACTGTTCTTTTCTGTGTAACAGTCTTCAAGCATGTAAAATGTTCTGCTAATATTCCCCCTCAGTGTTCCTTCCCCTATGCAAAACAACCACATTTATTCAAATCTTTTCCTCCTAAGATGTTTTTAGGCCTCTCTCCATTCTTGTTATTCTTCTGTCAATTTTCTCCAGTGTTTCAATGCACTGAAGTTCTGTGTTCAAAGCCAGAAATAATCACTCAGCCAAGCCCTGCCATGTAGAACGGAGTGGTGGGTGTAGGTTGTGTCTTGCAGGCTCTGCTCCTTGCATTCCCAATTTTCTGCAGCCCTGGGATGCTGTTGACTCTTTCTTTGCTTGTAGAACCACCAAGCCTGCAGTGCCAAACTGCTGCTGAATCTGCTGTTTCCATTCTGTGTGTGTGCAGGTGATTTTTCTGATGAAGAACGGTCTCTTTTCATTTTGCCCATAGGATTTCATTCTGTAGGCTTCATATAATTTTCTCAACAATGTGAGGTAATTTCCCATTGTGATTCAGTCAGTCCTCCAGCTTACTCCCAGACCACCCCAACTTCATCCTGGTATTTGCAGAATTAGGTGGCTGCAGAGTTCTGTGAACTTCCATTTCTGAGGGGACTCCTGTGAATGGCTTTCAAGGCTCATTATCACACCATGTTTGCACTACTGGGGTCAGGCGCCTCTAGATTCATCCCTAAATAATTTTTGAGATTCCTACGTTAAATAATGCTAAACATTTCTCTTTTCTACATTCTGCACACAGGTGAAAATAGAGAGCTGATGATATTTTCAAGTCAGCCAGGTACAAAGTAGAGTTCATGTTCCTTGTGTTACTGTGGCAATGAGGCTGAACTAACAAGCCTGACTGAGAAAGTACAAGAAATCAGGTGACATTCACATTTGAACATAGATTTTGGCTCTTAAATATACATGCTGTTAGTATTTGCAGAGCATAATGACTATATGAAATATTTTGCAAAGAAAAATCAGTCAGGATCTCAGCTGAGAGAGGTTTACAATCCAGCTAATAGAACCAAAACCAGCAGCAAGGCTTTTTGAAATAAGTGTGTTCTCAGCAGAGATGAAAAGCAGGAGATAATGAGGATTTGAAACTTGGAAACTTTTGGAAAGCACAGAATAGCATAGAACGATCTATGTGAGCCAGGCAGTGGAAATATAGGAATATAAATAACCAAGTTGTGATAAAGAGGAGGATGCGGGGAAGGGCAGAAGAAATTGGAAGTAGCATTTTATCGACCTATGAAAATTACTTTAAGGCAACTGATAGGTTAAGTAAGGAAGGCCTGAAGAGCAGTTTAGTCAGTAGCTCCTCATTTTGGCCTTAAAAATCTTTGTTTCAATCTTGGCAGTTTCGGCATAGCGGAGCCTCTTGTCTTCCATTTAAGCCCGAACAGTACCTTTACTTAGGAGGGAACATTTGAACCCAAACTGCTCTCTCCAGTGCCCTTCACTGGTTACTTCCATTCTGACTGAAGGAACAGTAGGATGGCCCCAGTCCCCTCACAGTGCAGTCAGTGGTGTCAGTGTCACAGGTGCCACAGTGACATTCTGTAGCTACTGGGTAGGAATAAAAAGATTCAGGATGGTCACCACAGCCAGGGATCTTCACTGTTTCATACACAACCTCCTTGAAGGTACAGGTTTGCTGAACGAATGATACTGGTGGGTATTTATATACTGGATCCTGAAATTACAAGAAGGAAATAACTGTTTTGAAATTTGTTATGGGGTAGATTTCAAAATTAAGAGAAAATGGGAAAATCCCACTGAGATGAAAAGCATTTGGGTCTGACTCTTCTAATTTCACTTAAATTTCCCCTTTCAGGAGGACTGATATGGCAAATTTGTGTCATATCATCACCAGACAGTCTTTCAGATCAATTGCTTGATTCTTCCAATTATTTGAAGGAGTAGAGGAGTCTGCATAGTAATGACTGCTTTATTGTATCTACTTGCAGCCAAAAATTGAGCACAAAGAAGAGATCCAGACTGTAATAGTTCTAACTCGAGTTATACAATATCAACATAATATATGCAGCCAGTTAATTAACTGAATTTTACTACGATATTTCACTCTTCTGTGATCTACTCTTGTGTCAGGGAGCACATCAGCTATTCAGCCTGTTCTCTCACAAGTCTCATCCTGTCTATGTGTTTGCTCCGGACTGCAGGAATGGGTTATTCATGCATCACCTGAAATATTTAATTCTGGTGCCTGAAATTAAGAGTCTCACCCTTGTGAAGCAGTATCCTGAGCACCACGTGGCATTCACTGTAATACAGAATTCACATTCTTCTCTTTCCACGGCTATGGTAATATTGGTGAGCTGACAGCTGTTGCAGCAAATTGCTTTCCAGCAAAGGAACAGCACGTAACAATTAACTGTCTTCATCCTGTCTATAAAGAAAAAAAATATATCTCTACTGGAGAAACATGTATAGTTCTTTTCAACAGGAAACAATTACAGAAACAGGGAGAAATTGAATCTCCACAATATCCTCAAGTGGTTCTGTAACAGCAAGTGTTCGGAACCATCAGTGAGAACAGAGACAAGATCTCCCTTATGTTTACTGTTAAAGGAGTTTGATTTTCCTAAGCAACTGAAATGGCATGTCAGCAATCTTTTCAGAATAATAATAATAGCAGGATACCACAGCTTTTTCAATGAAATATTTTTATCTAAGTTTCTGTAGAGAGAATGTGTCCGGTCTGTAAGGACTAAGAAAAAGAAGTGAGAGAAAGAGCAAAGGATAATGTATTTTCAGAAGCCATTAATTACTTGAAGTGTTTGCAATATGAAAAAAAGATTTCTGCAACAGGATCTGATGAAAGCTTACCTGTATTCTACTTGCCTTCCTAGAAGTAACAGCTGTAGTGAGAAGAAAGCCCTATGGTTTCCTTTTATACTGAACTGTGTGTAATTTATACCTTGAGGATTTGCAGTGTATTAATGCAGCAGGCATTAGTTTGGGACTTGGTGAAAGCAGATTAATGTTCAGCCAGACAGTGAGATTAAGCCTTGTGGAGAGGAAAAAAGAAAAGCCAAACACACTCGGGAAGAGATGGTGAAGGTTACTGTCACAGTGTCTCTCTACACGTCACTGGATTTGATTCAGTGGCATTTAGAAATAGCTGAGCCATTTCGCAGTTTGAAAAAAGGTTCAGAAGCCTATTTTTGGAAGAGTTCAGGTGTTTTAACTGCTCTGTGTCAGCCCTGAGAGTGATAGGCTTGGGGTACAAGCTGGTTACTCCTCTGGCAGTGGAGGACCCTTCACAGTGGAGACACTGCTGGAGTGTTTCTTAGCTATGACCGTGTTCTTGTCTTTACCAGGGCATCAGTTTTATTGGTTTTCTCTGAGTTATGTCTTCCCAGTGAGCTGCATATATATTTATTTATTGATCCAACAACGCCAGTAATGTGAACTTTGTTAAACCATGAAGAGCTGCTCTTTTCTTTGCCATTCTTTTCTAGCCCAGTATGTGCAGTCGTGGTTCCTGTCTGTCTCATGGTCACATATTTTAACTTACGTGAGGGATGTTTGTATTGCTAAAAGGGACTATTAGGATGTCATAATGAGGGTCCAGATGTGTGTTTTTATGTCAGTGATCTCAGATGAAGTATTTTCATGTTCCAGGGAAAATTAGGAATGGTACTCCTCAACTGAGTGCCCTCATCAAGACTCTCCAAATCATGAGCCACTCCCTCCCCCCTCAAACTGGAGGCACAAAAGGTAAAGGTCACAGGCTGAGATAAGAAAAATTCACTGGAAACAGCAATGAGATAAGAAAATGAACAGTTACAATTTGAATAAGAAAAGGTATAAGAAAAGGTATAAGAAAAGAGATTATTCACACAAAAAAAATATCCTTGTTTGTAATAATAGACAATACCAGGTGGCTCCTGTATCCTACTCTCAAGTGAAATCCATTCCAAATCATGTCAACAATTATTTGTTGTTCTACAGGCTGATGGCAAATATTTCACTGTCAGTACTTTCAGTGACAGAAATGCAGAAGTTCTTAAAGAAGGCTGCACTGACTTGAAGATACCTTAGTCTTCATTTGATAGTTTGTAAGACAGAATTTATCTTTTTAAAGTTCAATTTCCATTGAACGCCAAATAATTTCATTAAACTTACTTTTATGTCAGTGTTTCTGCAAAGTTTTAGTGAAGGTACATACGAGTCCTGAATATCAGTGCAGTCTGACATCCAAATCCGCTTATTATTACTTAAGAAAAATATTTAAGAGGTCATTTTTGTGCTTTTTGTCTAGATCTGCCAAGATGAATAAATGGGAACTCTGACAAAAGATGAAAGTCTCAGTACGACAAGCTACTCTAAAAAGTAAATTGGTGGATAAGCTTTTGGAAATGTTTCTAATACAGTCAGAAGTAGATTTTGAAGAATTCCTACCATGGGCCTAACATTTTTCATTGAAATCCAGAGATAAAATGCTTTCCAACTTGAACAGAACCAGTCAGCCAACAGTGAATTTTTCCAAAACTGAATATTAATTCTTTTTTAATGTCAGGTTCTGTAAAAAAACCTTAGAATATGGCAGACCTTAGCCACCAGCCTACAAAATCCAATGTTAGAAGCAGTAAAAATTTAAATGGCCTGAACTATTTACTTCCCTTTAAATAAAACTATCTCTTTCCTTGCATGAGCCTGAAAGAAGAAAACCTGGAAAACTTTAATTTATAACCCCCTGGTGAAGCCATACAGGACAGAGGCAATACATAGTGTTGACTGTCCCTTGCAGGCCTCTGATGCAGGATTCTCTGTGCTGTAATTAATTAAGTCCTTCAAATGCCCAGATGTATAGTTAAACTGCTCGGAGATTATTCATCTTTGCCGCCACATCTGTGGGCGAATTAATACTCTCTGTCATTCATTATGCAGACAGTCTGACCTTGATCTTAGGAGTGTCTGTGCCAGTCTCACTTGAGGCTCTCCAGATGTCGGGATGGGAACACGAAGTGCAGCAGCAGCATTCGGAGTCCCCCTAAGGAAATGACCATTTAATCCCAATGCCTTGTTACGTGGAAAGCACAGCCTGATTTTACAGACAGACAAGGAAACACACACTCCTCACCTTGAAGCCATTAATAAAGCATCACCATAATTAGCATCACCCCACTCTTGTCAGTGCTCAGCTATTATTCCCAGCCTTTGTAAATCATTCCTCCCAGCTTAAAAAAGGCTTACACTCAAAATTTTCCACATAACAGCGCTCACCATATTTTTTACCATAAGGAAGAAATAGAAACATCCTCTCCCTGTATTAACCCAACTGATGAATAAGAATTTACAAGTCATTCACAAATCCTCAGACAAATCCAGGTTGGAGCAGAGGTAATTACAAATGGTGGAAAACAGGAACATCAGCACTCTGGCTTTCACGTGTCAGCTTGGGGCTGCACTTCACTTGGACTATTTAAATGGCAAGGGGAAAGGCAGTTCAGCGTGGTGTTCATGTGCTATGCTCCTCTTTCACCCTCCCAACTCAGCAAGGGCATTTAGTTTTGTCAGTGTGCAATATTTAGCCACATACTTTATTTTCATTTTAGAAATACAACTGGCATCTTAGTTGAAACTAACAAAAAAACCTGAATAAAGAGCTGAACAGCTAATCTGAAAAATTAATTTGGAGACGGCAGCCTTGAGATTAGTGGCTCCCCTCCACTCAGGCAATGGGATCCATAAAATTTTTCTGGGTCTCTCATGTTTCTCTTTAATTTATGTTATTAACATGAGCTATCAGGGCCTTGGTCTGTCAGTGTGACTTATGCTGATAGACATTACAGCAGCTCACAAGGCTGCAGTCTGGGAAATAGAGCAAACGAGACAGGAGCAGGGTTAGAGAAAGGACATACTTTCAAGAAATCAAATGTCAGTGTTTCATTCTGTGTAGGCGGGGAAGGCAAAGAATTACCTACCTATGCTTCACAGCCATTAACCATTTTACCTCTTAATTCACTGAAAAAATATGGGAGGTGGATCAGATATATTTCTTGTATTGTGTTATTTCTGTGTGAAACAGACATTATTTATAAACATTATTCTGTGTGGATAAAGTAAGGCAAATTATGGATCCAATATGTTTGGATTACATTCAGCTGCAGTTACATACATTAAATAATATTATAGACAGATTCAGTTGGGATGTGAATCTAAGCCCTAAAATATGGCCTTCTTAAAATGACAGCATTCAAGACATATAAATTAATCTAGAATTATCTAATGGCTTGTAGAAAAACCTTTGAACAACTTAACCAGTTTTCCTCTTCCTTCATGTGTTTACATTTAAAGTTTCATTCAAAAATCATCTTATCTTTCATGATCTCCTTTCATTACACAATATTGGCAAGACTTGATGCTTTTGTGAATGCTGTGGAAATTACCAGTCAAAATAATATGATAACGAAGAAAAATCTTTAGAAGTTAGAAAGAAAATTTTTGGTTCAGACACTGTCAAAATTTATGTCACAGTGAGGCAATGGGTTATGTATCAGGTCTATGCCCCAAATAGGCATTTAGAACCAACAACAGCTAGGTAACACAAATTAGGGTATGCACTTCAGCCAGCCCAGTGATTGAGAAATAATACAGACAGCTTGAAATTAATTCTGCTCCCACTCCAAAGAGTACCCAAGACAGCTCTGCCCAGAAACGGATCTGGCCCAATTAATTAAATTTCTTTCCTATACTATCTCTCCTTTTAGAGAAATACCTCAATCTTGATGAGAATTCTAAAGTGAGCTAATGGTTTAGATGGGAGACTGATTTACACCATGGGTGTGAACAGACACAAACTTTACCTCGCTGGCTTTGTTTACAGAATCTAGCCTTAAGACAAGTAGATCCTGGTCTACAGGTATCTAGATGTATCATATACTTGGATTATTATGTCTGGAACTCAAAACCACCTTACACTGTGATGCTTAGTTCAGGGACAATGTAAAACCTTAACCAAATCACTGTCTATGCACAGTCTGGTTATTCAGTGTTTGTTATTCAGCAAGTACAACACATGGGCTGTCATTTTATTAAGGATTTCTCTAAGCAGAGTGTAGAAATTACCTTGTAAAATTCCAATATCCAGCTAATAAATTCATAGAGATAATGAAGCTGTAGTACTTTTTGACAAAGATTCAGTTCATCCCAACACAAGCCTCAGACTTCACCTCTAAGAACAAGCACTGTAATTAATGGAAAGTATGTTGTCTGGAGTGGTATTACAGACTCATGAGAACCACACAAGAAATATTTATTTTCATCTATTTAATATGATATTATTTTAGAATATTTATTTTAAGATTAGTATAGCCCTTTAATTTTGCTTGCACTGTGTAGACCAATGTTGCTTTAATAATAAAATAAATTTTAAAAAATAGCACAAGAACAAGTCTGGAAATGGACATTATATCAGAATTAGTAAACCCTAAATATGAATTTCAATGCATCAGGGGTTAAATATTCAAGGGCCTGTGATGCCCTTAAATAATTCAGTCTACATCCTTCCAGTAGATATCTGGGCCATTAAATATTCACAAACACTTTAAAGACTGGAATAGTGTCAGATCTCAAATTAGAAAATTTCCCTTTAATGTCACTCTTACCTTAATTTCTGCCACCTAATTTCGGGTTATTTGCCACATCTCTAACCAGGTAATACTGATAGCACATAAAAGGATCTTCTATTTATAACTCAGTGTGTCATGTGAAAGAAAAAAGTAACTCTGCTTTTGACTTACAACCCATTGACTTCAAAATAGGAAAAGTGACCTGCCCAAGGATGTGGCAATCGATAGTGGAGACTTCAGGACCTCCCAACTTCTCACTCTAGCAAAGCAACATGAAAACACAATTTGAAGCATTATGAAATTGATAATATTACTATACTACACCAGAAAGGCAAATCTCACTGCCCTTTCACTCCCTTAACTAATGCTCAGGATTTCAGGCTGTGTAACTCTAAGACTTCTGGTCAAAAACAACAACAAAAAAAACCCACCAAACTTATTGGGGTATTTTAAATTTCTATTTATAAGTTTTAATAAAACAGCTGCTTTCACTTTTCTTTTCCTTTCCTTATCACATTTTCTGGCTACTGACCAGCAGAAAGAGAGGCAGTCTTGCACTTCTTGACCATGACATTGCTAACAACTCCCACCTGCTTCACATAAAGTCTTCTGAAGAGCAGTTCTGGTCAGTTTTTAATTCTGTTCTCATTCTTTTCACATAGTAAGCACCTATATCATGCCTGATTTTCCAAACTACATGCCTAGCATTTTTCAAGTTTGCAGATTAAACGTACCTGTGTGCGTATATCCAGTTATCCAGTAGTTTTGCTCTAATATTAATCAGACGCATTCTCACTTTTGGGAACACATAATGCCACACATAAGCTTGAAAGTTAAGTTTTCAGTAATTGATAAATGGCAGTAATGTTCAATACCAGGAACTACTATCAGTCTGCTAAGATGCTTAAGATGGTAAGTGGGTATTTTTGAAAATACCTTGGACTTAATTGCTCAACAGCATGTGTCCTTTTCAAAAGTCCTCAGCTGAAGGACATACACCAAAAGCTAGTTGCTACACCACATAATAATGAAATGCTCATATTCTGCAGTGAAGAAGATAGCAGAAATACCTTTTGAACAACTCACAACTCTGGTTCTCTTTGGAAAAATCTGTGTTATAGGAGTAAGTCACTCCTGCTCAGAAAAAGGTACAGTAAAGTCCATAAAATGCTATCACTGGTATTTTTAAATGCTTCTTTAGCTGGCTTTCCACCTCTTCTGGGCACAACACTGAGTCTATTTTACTACCATTTGATCAAAAATCACAAAAAAATAGAATTAAATTGATACTGTGAACTCATAATTGAACATATGAGTAATGACACTCACGAAGTTTGCTTTCAATGTAGAACAAAAGACAATTTCCGCTTTCACCTCTACAGCTCAGTTAGCTTTTAGCATTTATTGAGCTCAATGTTTTGATTTCCAATAATGTTTTTCTTTGCTTGAATGAGACTGTCCTTTATGTGGTACCTGCAATAAAGTAAAATTCATTGGGAAACCAAGGCGAGACAGATTTTCCTGGTGAACACTTGAGTTTCCAAAACAAATTACAGGTAATCCATTGTGAGCAATATTTCGAGGAACTCAGCTTTAGTTATCTAAATTAAAATCTCTACAAGTCAGGTTTCCTAAACCTCATTTACCCTTTAGTACACTACTGTGTCCCCAGTAGTTCATCAGAATAAGCCACACAACAGTTGCCTGAATTGAGCTCTGAAATTCCACCTAATTTGTAAGACTTCCTGCATTTGAACAGCCCTTCCTAAATTCTTTTATAAAACAAACTGTAAATCACAAGCAGGCTGTTCAGCATAAGAACCCGTTCTCATTTGCCTGTGTAGCATTAAGGGTGGCAATGAATTAATGCAAACCAAAGGTCTTATGCTTAGGTTTTTGGTGGTGCATCCCCCCACCCTCCCCTTTCTTCAGGCCGCCCAACAATCTCAGGAATTCTTGTTAGGCCTCAGCCTTGATTAATGTTTTCTGGGCAATTAAGCTCCCTTGAGCTTATCAGTCTGTTCCCAGGAATTTCTATTGCCTAAGGAACTTCTGTTGTCTAACAGAACAAGGCCTTGAAGCCTTGAAACCTTATTTGCCTGAAATAGCCAGAGTGAAACAATATTAATGTAATCAGACTTCTGAGGAAAACTCCAGTGATTGCCACCTTGGGTTATGGCCAGGATGGAGATTGAGAGATGACTGAAGACAAACAACTTGCAAACCATAAGTGAAGTCCTGTGAGGCCCTCTGAGCTTTCATGGAGCTCAGTGGGCTGTGCCAGCATCTCCCTCTGAATGGGAAACCTTTCTGAATTGCCAGCCCTCAGGTTTGGGATACTCAGAGGACCATCAACACCAGGTGACAACAGGGCTTTGGCTGATACCCCCTCCTCGAGGCTGAACACTTTGCCCACTGAGGCAAAAGCAACCAACATATCTCACTGAGCTCTGGGGGAATTTAACAGGTACACCTTTGTACATATCCTTTGTGTGTACATAGAGTGAATGTTGCCTTCTCAGATCCACCGTTAAAGTTTCTCTTGAGCTCATATAAATCCTACTGAACTGTCTTGCAAATGTTAAATTAGTCAATGATTAAGTGCTGCTAAATCAAGTGTGGAACTGAGTTTGGACCCAGCTTCACCAAGGTTCCAGCAGGCTGGAAAGCAAGGGCTACACTGTGAACCCTGTAACTCAGTGGGAGGGTCTCCCTTTCCCTCTTGCACCCTTACACCTTTTGTGCTTCCAGTCTGCCTGTAAATCATTTTAAATTTATTCCAAGCAGATTTCCCTTCGTGTGCCTCATCTCTGTAGTAAGTAGTGGAATGAGCCTTGCACTGAACTTTGTTAATACTGCTGCTTTTGCATATTTATATTAAATCTAGTATCTTTGAGAGTGATTCTTTCAAGTGACCTAAACCACTTATTTGCACAAAAGTTCAAAACTCATTTATGAGAGTCTTCCCATCATCTTTTTAAGTATGTATTCAACTCCAGCTTTATTTAAAAACACCTCTGGGCTATGTCCCTTCCAGGAAATTGAGAAGAGATTAAATGGAGCCAGCAACTCTTTAATTGGGGATGGTAAGATTCTCCTTTCATATGATACAGAAGTACTCTTTGACTGTAAAATGTACCCTGGCAGTAAGGAGTTCATTTCCTTTTATTTCAAAAGATAGGGATCTTATAGGAATCTACCACTGATCTTTTTTATTCTGTCAAAGACACAGACAGACTGAAATTTCATGAGATTTTGAAGTGGAGGGAGTTTTCCTTTTATTTCCCATAGACATTATCTAGAAGTATTATTACCCTCTGGATCAACACTTACAGATACAGCATTCAGAAAATAATCTTACAGAAGTGTCTGGAACAGTACAAAAAACTAGGATATTAATAAATAGATATAACCTCTTTCTCAGCTCACAGAAAGCTAGCAAGCAAGCTAAACTGATTCATCTGGTGATTTTACCCCCAGACTGTTTCAGAATATTTCCAAAGAA
Source organism: Daphoenositta chrysoptera (assembly GCA_013397915.1). Classification (NCBI taxonomy): domain Eukaryota; kingdom Metazoa; phylum Chordata; class Aves; order Passeriformes; genus Daphoenositta; species Daphoenositta chrysoptera. The sequence continues at coordinate 165,937 of VZRO01002165.1, read as the reverse complement.
AGTAAAAACTCAATATTTGAAATCCTATCAGTCTTCGCAGTTGTGATGTGTCACAGAAACCAAGTAGCATCATCCTTTTTCAGCTGAAGAATGTCAACTTTTACAAAGAATCCTTGGCATACCTCCAAGCGTGGGTATAAATATGAAGTTTGCCAAGTACGATAATTCTCACATATAAACCTGAAATTCAGTCTCCTTTAAGTGTTGGAAGTAATACTGAATCATCAGCCTTGCTTGCCAATATCTCTGCTCTTTGCAACCTTCTGCTGACCATCCCTTCTCTACTGCATTAACCATAAGGTATTTGCCATCACTTTTAAAGCTCATTATGACTGATCCTTCCTACCTATCACCTCTCATCAAGTATTTAGAGGCCTCCAATCAAGCTGTAGTGACAGCTGCCATCATCTTCTTGTTAATCTTTTAGACAGGCACCTCTATACTTTCGTTCAAGTCAAGAGCTGACACACCCAGAAAGGCACTTTCTGGTTCTCTTTCATATCTTCCCTTCAAATTCTCCTTTCCTATGATGTCAATAAGAAGAATATTGTGTTGTATGAAAAGATATACTTAATATGTTGATCAAGAATATTAAATTGTCTCCCTCACAACCTCTAAGTACCTTTGTGTTATTCTAAAGTCATGAATTATTTACTCCTCTTGATAAAGCTTTAGAGCTGTGTGGTTTATTAAAGATAAATGTGCAGGTCTAACTCTGAGGTAAAGGGAAAGCACCCACCAAACCCACAGAATTTGTTCCTCGTTTTCCTTTAGATGAATATAGCACAGCTCCACAAGGTGGCATTACACATTACATTCCCAGGTGAGGGATGTGAGGCACTGGCACACTCCCTTTCTTGCCTGCTTATGTCTGGGAGAATCAGCCCTCACCAAACCCTCTGCAAACAGCCAGCATGCAGAAAACTGACATCCCTATCTCTGTTCTTGGAAGCAACATAAGAAAACATATACAGGCAATAAAAATACAGAACAATAAAAAGTACATTTTTTCCTTTTAGAAAATACAGAGTATTCCCTTCACAGGTGATATTTTATAGAGAAACAAACTTCACGTGAGCAATGTATGGGATACTCCAAACTCTAGGCTCACTGTCACTGCAGAATTAGTTCAATTACATCCTGACCACTGCTGCTTATTCAATTTTTTCCAAATAAAATTCTCTAGCTGAAACAATGTTTTCCACACAAGCCAACTGGCCCAAAAGGGGTACCATTTAAATACAATGAAAATTAGCATAGGATCAAAATGAGGACTCAGCCTCTCTGTGCAATTTAAAAATACATCTGGTT
>VZRO01002165.1:152758-164560 GCA_013397915.1 Daphoenositta chrysoptera | reverse complement strand
ACCCCTCTGGAGATTTAAAAAAAACATTTGGTTAAAAAAAAAAAAAAAAAAAAAAAAAATAGCCACGTAATTTGGTGCTCTTCTGAGAGTCAGATAAATTTCTCAGCAATTTTTGCCAGTGCAGCTGATGCATCCTACTCTGCAGTAAAAACATGGCAGTATGAAATTTCAGGGGCCTGTTTCAGGTAAGGTAGCACCACACCAAGATTAGGACAGTATTTTCTCAGAAGCTCTGGCAGGAAAGCAGTCTTGAAGGATGCAGGCAGAAGATGAGACAGAATTGTACAGCAGGAGAAAGACCAATGCTAGTCAGAATTGTCTGATGATGCCAAATACTTTTTTCAAATTTTAAACATGCTCAGTTTAAAACCCATCATCACCTCATTTAAAATTAAATATTCAGCTTCAAAACAGAAGCTACTTTGAAACCACCCATAATTTGGTTTTGCAATGTGACACTGCATGGAAATTTTAGAGTACCACTGATGAGAGCTGAATGGGAAAAGATGTGTCAAACATGCACAGCAAAGAAGAAATTGTGATGATTTGTCAGCCTCTAGTCAAGACTAAGCATGCTGCTGTGGGAGACCACAAAACAACACCTTACACTGATGGAACAGAGTGTGTGACTGCTGAAATACCCCTAATTTGTTCCTTTAAGGATGAAGTCAGCCTACAAACAAAAGACCAAGTCAGTGCTTCCATCACTTTCATGCCTGGCACGGGTCTTTTATGGAGCACCTCGAGAGCATTTGAGCTGACTTCTCTTGTGTTCTTGGCCCTTTCCCTTTGTGAACATTAGTGACATTCCTGAAGACCAGAAGAGAGGGGGATAAAGAAAAGCTTGGCGTACTGAATCCTACTTCAGTGTTAACAAATAGACCTGCAATCAAAGATTCCTACAGAAATTATTCTTCTACACAACTGCTGTCAATTGCTTTTCACTGCAACAAAGAGCCACTGCTTTCTACTCAATAGGTAAATAGATCCTTGAAGTGAGCCTTACCTAAAAGCATGAAGTGCACATTTTGAAACCATTTGAGATGGAGGCAGTTAGTACAAAGAACAGTCAGAAATTTCTCCTCTGTTTGAATTACCATGTTTTAGTAGTGCATACCTTGTTCTTGAGTCTTCGCATCTTAATTTCTTCATAACCAAAATGTTATCTTTAGGGAAAAGAATGGATGCACTCTTGAAATATAATTTCTTAGCTTATGGTTGTGGAACATTTTAATATGAATAAGGTATTTTATCATTTTATTTGCAAATTCCATTAAGTTCTGTGAAAAGCTCAGTCAAAGCCACAACCTCAGTCTGTTTTTGCTAATACAATGACAGTGTAATTTATTCCCCCCTGCTCCTGCTCTGGGCATGCATTACTATTATATATAATTTTAAACTTGTTTGCTTCACTATGCGAGCCAAACTAAAGCTGGTAGGCTTATTCTTAACACAGCCTCTACAAGCAAGTTATCTCCAAACTGTTTTCCACTTGCCACCTTTTTTTTCTCAAAGTATTTCTTTAACTAAAACAACACGAGTATTTACAGATACTACCACTGGTCTTACCTAATATTTTAACTCTTATGGGTCCATATTCTGAGCTCTCAGTGTTCATAAAATCCAGCAAAAACACAGGAAAAAAATACTGAGTTGGTGACCAGGAGAGTATTCTGCACCACTGACTTGACAAATAACTCCTACTTTGTAAACTAAAGAGAAAGCAACCATTGTACAGGATTTTCTCATATTTGGTTCCTTAAGTTAAAACACATTGGCTTCCTGCTATTTTCCCTATTTTGAGAAACAAGTGTACCTAGACTGTCAGAAGGATCAAAGCCAGATTTCTCATACATTATAATTTTATCAAGTGAAATTAACCGGAGGGAGAAAAATTGCAGTAACTTCAGAGCTTTGGATGACTCCATTGCTTCAGTTTATTTTGCTTCTCCCTTTTTTGTTCTTTTAATCTTTCTCTTTCAATCCTTTCTTTCCTAATCCTTGAGTCTTACTAACTTGCATTCTCAGTTCATCTCTAAGTTAGGTTCTAAGTCAGTCCTCAATGATCCTCCATTTTTTCTATTCCCAGTCTGGCCTAGTCTCTCATTTTGTTTTCCTCTGGTACCTTTTCCCCTTCTGTTCATCCTACTAAGTCCTGGCATAAATTCTTTCTGCGCTACCATCTGCTTTAGCTTCTCAGAGCTAAACATTTTGCAAAGCTCAAAAACTTTTCCCACAGGTTTGCACTGAACAGGCATCAGCCTGCTTGTGCTTCTGCTTGAAAAATGATAATTCAGACATCATTTGGTGCTTGGGGAGACAAGAGTCTGAGAAGGATTGGATAGTTATAGAGTTTTTCCATGTAAATGACTGTAGCATAGCACATTGTCTCTTTTTTGTTAGTCATGGTACTATCTGGAGAGTAAAGACAAGTCAAAACAATTCATATCCATCCTATTTGGCATCATAAATAATCCATTCCCAAATACAGAAACTTTATTCTACTTTTCTATATGTTCACCATTATTTTTTGATGCTTTCCATTGTTACAAAACAAACAGACAAACGAACAAATAAAAAACTACCAGTGCTAAGGCACAAACCCACACTGAAAACAAACCATTGAATACAAGCCTGACCTAACTCCAGAGCATTCACCCCGAGCCAAGCACAGTACACAGTGACCACATTTCACTTCACAAAATCAGCTTTCCCCTCCTTCAGCAGAAGAATGCACCACTGTGCAGAGCACAAGTTACCTCATGGGAACAAACCCAGAACAAAGCAGATGCTTCTCTGTACTTCACTGCCTTGTACCACGCCAGAGAGAGAAAGAAAAGGCACTTGCAATCAGAGAAATCTAATAAATATACAAAACATTAATTTATGAGAACATTTCTCCCGAGAACGAAAATTCTGAAAGTTCTTTTGCATGTCCCTTACTTGAGGAGCCACTAACCTTAGGATGAGCCTGCACACCAGGATCTTTCAAGTGTCTCTGTATTTTAAGAAGATCCAGGTTAAAATCCAGATTTAAAACAACATCTCTCCAGTCAGATGAATATATAGCAATATTGTAACGATTCCAGCCGGGAATTTCTAAGATGGTATAAAATATTAACAATATGAAGTAGCCCTTTGAGGGAGAAATTTTCTCAGCCTATGTCACTCAGAATCCATTTGCTGAACCATTTTCTAGATAGGTTTCCTAATCTCCATGTGCTTGCAACAATAGAAGAACAATTTAAATTCTTTGGTTTGCTCTAATTTTTTGATGCAGAAATTGACACATGCAAGTTGTAGCCCATAAATATGGCTCCTGGCTGCCAAAATACAACAACCTGACCCTTACACAAAGCTAATGAATTTTGAGATATTAAGGACTTCACCAATGACTTCCAAATATTCCAAAATCCATAGATAGTTAGTGAATGCATGTTTATAATTTAAAGTAAGAGTCATGGAGACTTCTAAAATTCTTCCACTCTTTATAGTGTCATACTGCAAAGAGGCTGACTGAATGTAATGTACTTCAAAATAAAGGAAAAGAAAGCAATAAAAACCACCATAAACGTTGAGATTACAGAAAAGAAAAGAAAATTACACAAAAGGAAAACAAGATTTTGGTCACAGTCCATTAAAGTGAACAATTAAGGAATTGTTCCAGTGGTATGTTTATGTATTTAAAATAACATGAATTCAACATAAAAAATGGCCCAAATGTTTCTCTCCTACAGCTGGAGGGTAATAAAGACATAAAACCAAAACTAAACATGTTCAGAAAGGATAATATGAATTTCAAATATCTGAAAGATAAGTGTCACTACACAATTATGAACGTTTTAAAACTAAAATTAAAATACTAAAATTATAAGAGAAAAAGGCAGTTTCTCCTTGGAAAATAAAAACTGAAAAAGTACCAGGAGATGTGTTCAAAGCAATTAGCAATTGTCTTACAAACAGAAACCTGAAATGATGTCCAGATGACTTGAGACCAGCTGGACAAACAGATAACAGGAATATTTTCATTCCTGCTAAAGAATGAGAATCTGGAGTCTCGATAAAATGGTATCACTCCCAATAACAGACCTGTTCTTTGCACTTCAGAATTGCTTGAAGAAAATTTCAGAATCAAAATTAACCCCATGACATTGGGAAACAGTGATTTCTCCAGGATTTCAGTCACCACTGAGCACATTTTTATCAGCTATGCAAAAGCATGTGATACTTCCTAACATAACCAGATTTGGAGAAAGCTGGACCGCTCAATAACTACAGAAACATTGCAATGAATTTTAAATAAGTCTCTACCATCAAAAAAAAAAAAAGAGATTGAATATCTTGCTACTGACTAAAAGAAGCAAAAGGAGTATTCTCGGTCACACAGCAACATTGATTGTCCTACATAAACAGAGAATCAACACAGTACCCTGACAGCGAAAAATTGGTACCGACAAGGGTGTACAAAGCAATTCAATTCTCTGAGAGTTACACCGAGCTGATCCAAAGTAAGAAATAGAATCAAAAAGTCCTAACAATTTGCTAACTATAAAGTTCAGAAAAAACATGGACTTTCCAAACATGAATTTATTTAAATGGTGAGTAATTTATTTTTCCACAGTAAGCATGGTTATGGATCATAGCAAATTTACATTACTGACACAAGCAACAAAACCTTTGAGATATGATAGCAACTAATATTTCTTAAAGGACAAGGAATGCTTCTATCAGAAATATTATTGGGGAAAAGAGGAATTTTGTCAGAATCAAACCAGCAGCCTAACATGCTGCGACTGCCTCAGAGACAGACATGAGAAAACCAGTACAGATAAAATGATAGCACATCATTATTGTGAGGCTGGTATTCAACTTACCCAGGGAAAAACTTAAAAAGAACATTTGAAGTTGCCAGTGGAAAGAGAAGAATGTTATGACATGGATAAGTAAACCCAGCTGATGGTATGAGCTCAACAAGCTATTTGAAGATATTCTAGAAGAAGGTGTTCAGATATAGTATAAAAAAGACCCTGGAATCTCAGAGCAACTCATTACTGAGCCTACACTGAGGGCCTGGAGCAGATTCCAGCTGATCCTGGGAACCTGGGATTAGATACACACGTGGAGCCTTCCCTCAAGGCTTTGTGGGCACATGGGGACACACTTAGAGGACACACAGGACATCCCCTTCCCCTCAGCTGCAATGCTGGCACTGGAATGACACCAAAATCCAGGGAAACAAGAAGTCTCAATGAAGTATACAATGGCACTGCCTCCACAAAGGAATTTTAACTACACGTTACATGGTATCATCTTTCCTGTTCTTTAGTTTTCAATAAAGGCATGATGAAATTTTTTAATTTGAAAAATCAAAGCTTATAATTAACGTCAAAGCTAAGAAACTTTTTCTAGGCCATCTTTAGGACTTCTACACTTTTCAGTTTGGACATACCTTTCTTTTGTCCCTACCCCTGCTAGTATTAACCTATATTCACTTCCTCTGGAAGCTGAGGTGTGCTCTTATGTTATTTGGATTCAATAAAATCTATAAAGAAAACTGGTGCTGTAGCTTCGAATATACTGCAGAACAGTTGATAAAATCTCGACTGACTGACTCATCCATTGCTTAGTTCAAGCATAATAAGCACTAGCCTTGGTTTGGCTTTGATACTCCAAAGTAAATCCACAAAGTGGGGTTAGGTTGAATGCATTTTACTGGGTTTTTTTGAGGGGGGATGGAAACACTTGGCTTTCCTTGCATCATTCTTCAGTCTTTCCCTGTTTATCTTTCAAAACAATGAAAGACAGATGATAAAGCATGAAAATCTGATTGTTTGAACACTTTTTAAAAAAAAAAACACAGCCTAATACAATATGTAAAGGGTTTACATTCGTTTTTGCAAGTCAAAAATTGTTATGTTTAGACTGGGACTATTCACATTAGTTGCTAACAGGCCTACCAATTGCAGACAAATGGACCATTTTCTCTCCAAATACATAATGAGGCATGAAATTAGGGGGCAAACAGTGTGGTTTTAGGTCAATGATTTGACACAAGGCCATAAAACTGATGGACAATGTAACTGTCTCCCATACCTTAAGAAAAAAAAATCACTCTCAAAAGTAAAAATAGAAAAGATATAAATAAACTTGATTTCAGTAAAGCTTTCATGGGATAACTGTCTTATTTCTAAAAGGATTTCAAGGAACCATGGTAATTCCCATAGCTACAGTTGACAGAAAATTTTGATGTACAGTGAGTCACGGAGCAGAGCACTGCAGAACTGAAGAATAGTTACAGAATTTTGTGCAGAGCCCAACCCCTGCAGCAGAAGAGCACTGAAAAAAACCTAAGCTCACAGAAACATTTCTTTTTTGGTTTATGCATACACCCAGCTGCAGTGACCATTTTAATACCAAGACTTTATCTTTGATAAGGAGGTGTGCAACTCACTTCACAGTCAAACATAAGACTCAGTTTCTGACATTCCCTGTCACAAACATTTCAGGACTCGCTGTTCCATGAGTGGAACTGAGGAAGTGTGGTAGAACCCATGTGTTAGGAATAGAAAACTTAGCAAGCAACAACCCTCCTGCAGCAGGGCCTTACTAAATCACAAGCTATCCTAAAACATGTGTCCCATGTGAATTACACCAGCACAACTCCACAACAAAACCTTGCACAGGAGACCACAAGCTGTAAGTCTACTCTGAGGCTTGTGAGGTGATATTCTTACTTTGCTACTGGTCTACTGCATGATTTCAGCAAGCCATTCAACTTCCCTAAGTAATATTGCTTAGGACCTTCTCAATGAGGTAACAAGCTGGTGAGTGTAAGAGAGATGTGATTTGCCCTGGAAAATATCCTTGTTAAATACAGTATGTATCAGCTACCCATAGTAGCAGTGTTATGCCAGTATAGCCATGTCAACAGAGTAAAGGTTTTCCTTGAATAAAAATGTCACAGGAAAATTTCCCTCTTTACAGACAATATCGTACACAAAAGTTTCCAGAAAATTGCTAATAATCACCGCTAGCTATTTTGTTGGATAGGTTTTCCAAAATTAGGATTTAACTCGAGTGCTTTTCACTGGCTGGTGGCAGCTCCAGAACCAACACTTCTTGACCTAAATGCTGATCTGTTTCTTCTCCTCAGCTTTGGTGTTCAATTCAGACAGCCTTGGAGCTTGTTCTCCGTGGCACACAGCACAGAAGGAATGCAAAGTAACCATGAATCAAGCCCTAACACATAATAGGCAAACATCATGGAAGGCTTTCTGGAGTGATGTATGATCCACAAACGCACACTTACACTCTGCCATAAAGCCCACTCACAGGCATTTATTCATGATCCGTGCTCTTTGCTTCCCAATGGGACATTCAGGGTGCCTTGGGCACAGAAAAATGATTCATCACACACCAATGCAAAAGAAGTAGTTTTCCCTATTTGATTCTTTACCAAATGTCAGATTAACAACCTTCATTTTCCATCAAGCCAAGCATGGAGAGGGTGCTTTTCTTAGGAAAGGACAAATCCTAAATTCCTTGAACATCCTGACCTGTTACCAGTGAGTAAGCATTGACTGCCTTAGCTCTGTGCAAGGATTAGTTGCTCTGGAAGTGACTGGAAAGAGGCTGAATGAGATTTCTTTCAGTAATGTCCCTGCTTTTTGAATCAGAAATAAATTCAGTACCTTTAGAGATGGGTAAAAGCAACTCCTAAACATTGGGTTTGTATCCCAGATGAGATACAAGCTGGCAGAGAGTCGCTGCACCAGTTCCAAGGGACAGCTGACATCCGAGTTTCTGAGCACGTTCTCTTCAGCCCCAAAGGGAAGAACACAGAATAGCAACAGGGTGATGCTACATCATCTGTGAAGTTGCTTAAACAAGAGGAGCAGACTGGAAGCAGCAGCCAAAATCCTCCTCAACACAAAGATCTCACAGACAGAATGTTCCAGGCAATAAATTTATAAGGACTGTCACGAAATCAGCCTGGAAAGGGCAGATGATTCCCAAAGAGGCATCCCAAGGTCAGATGCCAGTAAAGTAGAAGATTCTCTTCGTGACACAGCAACAATCAAAGTGTTGAGGGGGATTTAAATTTTTTTTCAGCCTAACAGAGTTTCTGTTATTTCTAGATACCTCAAAAACTGAAGCATGATATGAATCCACATATTCAACAGTTGTGTGCCAAAATTTAAATGCAAATTTTAGAAATAATGAGAAGTCTTCATAACATTGCCAAATTAAAATTAAAAAATAGAACGAACAGGCCATAAAGTAATTTAAGCCAGTACACGCATGCTCTTATATCCATATCTTACAAAATAAAACTTATTAGTATGCTACAAAATATGCCAAGGAAATTTTGAAGATTTTTTTACATTAGTTTTATGGTGATGCCCAGACTTTTGATGACTCAAAGATTTGGTGTGAAATAAACAGTTTTGCTGGTGACATTACTTCATGACTTTTAGATAAAATGCAGCACTTGGCATCACATTTTCTACAAGGAAAAGCTCATGTAGGCTACTTATTTTCCTATTTCCATTTATGTCTCAATGCTCCCTACCAAAATCATCAGTATTTTTCTGCCTTTTTCCCTGCAACAATAGCCCTCTATATCTCTGACTTTACGTTTTTGAAAGAGTAGATGACAATATTTTATAAGAAAATCATAGAGAAACTCAAAGCAGACAACATCTATGCCTACTTGGTGTTCCAGCACATTTTGTAGGAGCAAGAGAGAGAGATATTTGCCTAAAAACTCTGAAGAAAAGTAATAGGATCCCTGATGGTAACAAAAATATATAACCACAATTAGATTCAGTTTTCTTTATTGAATATGCCAAAATAATTTGGTTTTTTATCAAATATGCCAAATATAGTAATATGGACATTTTATTTGCATTTAACACTGAAGTTTAAAATAAACACTTCATGAGATAGTGATTCTGTACTAGTGGAATATCTTAGCCTGTTTCACTTTAATAAAAAAACAATTTAACAGCATCCTCAAACTTGCTTAAACTGAAGAAGAAATTAAATCTCTGACCCTTACCAGTATTGTGCTGATTTCTAGACTAGAGTACCTGGATTTATGTAGGTGAACTGAATCTCTGGGAGTTTTTTTGTATAAGGTGTAAGACCTTAAAGCAAGGCTGAACAATGCTGGTCAAATGATAGGTGAAGTTATGAAAAATGTTTGCTTGATTACCTCTGAAATTTGAGGTGAGCTGCCTGGAATTTATACTATATTGAATACAGTTGCAAATACCTTTCTTCTGAGTCTATCCCAATGGTTTTTTCAGATCAGCAACAAATCTGCCACTGCTTTAAACTCTGGAAATCGGGGCAACGGAAAAACCACAGCAATTTTTAAGTGACAATGTATGTTAATACAGCTTTATTGAGTTTTTACATGTGAGGGAACTGAGGCACACATGAATCACTGACACAAACTGGAGAGAGTAGGACTTCTGCTACTGTTCAACACATAATCCATTAAAAATCACCTGGACATGCCTATTCCTTTGCAGCACAAGCTTTAACAGATGCCCTTAAGAATAAAAATGGCAAATGGAGTCAACCTGCATTGGCAGAGAAACAAATTTAAATTCCCACCCAATATCACCAGAATATATGAGAATATTTCTATCACACCTAGTCTAGCTCCTGCTCCTGTTACCCTTCATCCTTCATATCCAGAATCCTTTTACTCTAAACCCCATGAAGGGGTTTATTAAGGCACCATTCCATTTACATAGAGGAAAGCTAATGTGATCAACCAAAACCAGTCTGAACCCATGGCTGGCAGATTTGTTACAAGCTAATTCCCAGATAACCTGCAAGCAGCCCTACAGTCAGCCTCACATATTGACACTAACACTGAAAAACTGAATACACCTCACTGCTCTTCCTATATTTATGTAACACAAATTGATGTCACAACCTGTATCTCAGATAGCTCCTCTCATGAATTATTCCCCTTCATTAACGCCACATATTTCATCCTAAGCCACGCAAGTCAGCAGAAGCAGCCTTATTGAAGCTTTCTTGAATGATTGCACTTCACAGTCTCTCTGTCATCGTTGAGCCACTGCATGACTTAAGCAATATATATGGAATTTATAATGGTTTTCTTTAATGGTCAGATGGAGAAACATCAAATGGCACAACCTACGTGCTGTTACTGCCACATATTACAGCTTTATGTTCCCATGCTTTAGAACACTGGGTGTCTCCTGGAGCAAGGATAAAATAATTTCTCTACAGGCTTTTAATTATTTTCAGGCAATGATCCCACCAATTCTTCAACACTGCTCAAAAAGCTAGGTGAAAAGATATCCTGATTTCCCATCTTGCATTTTAAAGGCAATTTCAGTGCCATATTTTACAAGAAAATACCCTTTCCCTAATCTCTTTCCTAATACTGACAAAGGCTATTGTAAACAGACTTTAAAAAAACCCCCACAAAACCAAAAACCACTCTGCTGCTTTGGGTCTTTTGTGATGTTTCTACTCTATGTGCCCAGCTGGCTTCAGTACTTCATTTTCTAATATAGAAAAATATAGCAAAAATATAGCAAAGTCATAAAAAACTACGGCTAGATCTCAAGCGAGCACCAAGATCTATACCCAAATATTTATGACTAATCAAGCTGAGCTTCTATTACCCAAATTGCTGCCTCATCTCAGTCCCAAAATGATTTGCTTAGAATGATGTGTCAGTTGTTAGCACAGCTGTGTGAAGCTCCAAGGAGTAAGAATGGTATAACTCGCTGTTCTGTTACTTACTCCAGTTTTTATGGCTCACTACAATTCTTTTTTTTAGGTTCTTGCCACGCCTTTCTGTATTTGCCGTAAGATTCAGATTTCTTACAATTAACATCCACTGGAGATCTGTTGGAAAGCCAGATAGCAATTATTTGGTTAAACCAACAAAAACTTCATATAGGTATTAAGAGGTAATTTAAGGCTTTCTTTTAGTTATCATTGACATCATCATAATTTGAAACCAGTATCAGTATTATAAATGTAAGGTACTTATTAGGGCACCTGGGTTCTGTTTATTACCATCTTTGTTCCAAAAATTCCAAGGATAATTAGGGGGCACTGAAACTACTGAGGCGTGGACCAAATGAAGGCTGATCAAAATTTCATACCTCCTGCCTGAAAAATTCATCATCCTGAAGATGTTCCTAGAATCATCAAGGCTGGAAGAGACATTTAAGATCATCCCAGCACAGCCACCGAATCCCCTAAACCACCACACCACCCAGGCGCCTCTTGAACACGTAGCAGGCTTTTAAAAAGCCAACCAAACAAAAAACCCAAACACAACCAACCAAACAGAAAGAGTAACAGACTTTTGAGAGACGTTCTGGTGACTAAAAGGCCGTGTTGGGTTTTTCCCTTGAATGAAGAGACAAATTTGAGAGGGCTTGGTTTTATTTAAAACAAACAACAGTTTTGATAGTGATGATTTCGGGGCAGGGGTGAGGTGCGAAATAGTGACTGAGGGACCTGGGGGAAGCACAGGGCATTCCCAGGATAGCACAGGGCATTCCCAGGATAGCACAGGGAATTCCCGGGATAGCACAGGGCACCCCCGGGATAGCACAGGGCACTACAGGGATAGCACAGGGCACCCCGGGATAGCACAGGGCATTCCCAGGATAGCACAGGGCACTACAGGGATAGCACAGGGCACCCTGGGATAGCACAGGTAATTCCCGGGATAGCACAGGGCATTCCCAGGATAGCACAGGGCACTACAGGGATAGCACAGGGCACCCCCGG
>VZRO01002165.1:133754-149095 GCA_013397915.1 Daphoenositta chrysoptera | reverse complement strand
TGTAAGAGGCTTCTGCCTCAGTGATAACTCGTGTATCTTTTATAGTTGTAAAACGCTGACTCTAAGTAAGAAATATCTCTTATCTCTCCCCCATCGGCTCGCCAGACTAAGATGTTAATTCTTAGCTAGGTGTGAACCACCCTTGGCACCAGAGATAAACTGCTGATGGGCCTTTCCACCCATAGTTATCTCTTTATCCACCAGCTATTGTGATACACAGAGCCGGGGGGCAGGGGGGTGTCCTGCCACACTTCTTGGGCACCCCCAGCCCCACTCTGGCAGGGTGAGAGGCAGAAAAGGCTGTGGTGCTGTGTAAGCCCTGTGAAAACAGCAGCGTGTTATCAACACTGTTTGGTCACAAATCCCAAACACAGCAGCATACCAGCTGCTGTGAAGAATTTAACTCTATCCCAGACACAACCAGGACACTGCTTTTTCATTTTTCTGGGTTTTGCCTTTGCAGAATAGGGTATAGGTGAACATAAGCATCCCAGTTAGGCTACACTCATTGTAATTAAGGTTCTTGGAGGATTTGAGAGCGAGGGATTCCTTTCTTTTGGTAGAAGTTTGTTTTTTATGTTGCGGTGGAAAATAGTGCAAAATGGGCTCAGGCTCTGGTGTGTTAGGGCCAGCATTGGACTAGCAACAAACTTTGGCCAGGGTGTGAGACCAGTGTGCAGTGGCTCACTTGGTACTTAGTAATTTAATTTGGTAATTGAATCAGTGTATAATTAACTGCCCAGTAGAGGGCTGCACACAAAGGCCACATGACCACAAAGCTGCACACATCTGGAACCACCAGCCTTTGTGCATAGCCCACTCTGGTTCTGGGAAGGCTCAGGTTGATCCAGGGTGTTGACCTGCACCTGATACATGTGGGAAGAACGTTCAGGAAAGTGCTGCTGGATGGGAATTGCTGACTGATATCAGCCAGCCTGTGCAGCCTGCCTTGTGCAGCTTCTTTTTCCCCCTTAGAAACTCCTTGGAAACAGGATGGGTGAATTGTTTAGCTATCAGCAGTCCCTTTCTGAGGGCATTCTTGGTCTTGACTAGCAGGGATTGTCCCAAGAGATGGAAAAACCAATGACCAGAGCAGGCTTCTGTGTGAACAATTCATCCACCTCATACCTTGCTCCCAGATTGCTCTGGAGAAAGTAATGCTACTAAACATCTTGAATAGATATTTATTTTAGAAAAAAAAAAAAAGTGCCTCTGAAAGGAATAGAAGATGCATGGTTTAATTCCAGGGTAAATTTAGTATCTTTTTAGTTTTATCTAGACTAGAAGGCTATAATTTCTTTATATGTTTTTTAAATTACTTAAATGCAGTATGTCAGCCTTATGGATAAAAGTTTGCACTGCAAATCTGATTGATTTTAATGCTTTCTCTAGTGTGATCTTCACAGAAACTCCTAAAGGCTTCAAAGAATTCATTTTAGGCAAGATAAATAAGTTGTTCTGATAAAGTAAAATGGATCCTTGTACAGTTGGAGTTCAGCTTCAAGCTACCAATGAATGCCACAAGACCTATTACACCCGTCACACTGGCTTCAAGACTAAACAGGATGTATCTTCATCTGACCTCCTGCTGCTTCAGCTCAGGACTGGAATAACCCTGTCAGAGAACAACACAATCTGCTTCCACCATGCGAAAATCTACATTGAAAGATTCGAAGACTTGCAAAAATCCTGCTGTGATCCCTTTAACCTACACAGAAAACTATCCAAGAAAAACTTGCGAGCCATCGATTTAGATGATGCAACTTTCCTAAGTGCCAAGTTTGGAAGACAGTTTGTGCCTGGTTGGAAGCTTTGTCCCAAATGTATGCAGATAATAAATGGAAGTGTGGATGTGGAACCTGAAGAGCGACAGAGGAGAAGACTGGACCCAGATGTATGTATATGGATCAGTTTTCCCATTCCCTCTACACTCTGCAATCTATTAGTTCATGTAACTGCTACATAAAGAAATTAACTTTTTCTCTCATAGAAATAAGAAAGGATGTAGGCTTTTAGTTGTGCAGGAGTTTACTGTATTTAAACTTTTATTTCCCTTAAAAAAATCTTCTTCTCTAATTAAATAACATGGCCTTTAAGTTTTGAAAAATTGTGTCTACTAGGGTGACTTACAACTTATAAACTCATGTAAATACCAGACTGCTGCTGGTATTTTAAGCTCTTATTCAAGCCTTGCAAACAACAAACTCCTGTGCTTGAAACTGAGCGCTGCGAAAGTTGCTTCTAAAGATGTCTCTTCAGTTAAAAAAATAAAAGGAAAAAAAAGGTGTTTTCTCTTGCAGTTCATAACAAAGTGAGCCTGCACTGAGGTGAATTAAGTGTACTCCTGTTGTGGTGTCTGGGCTGTGAAGGCCGTGGCATTTGGTCAGGGGCAGTGATGAACTGGTGTGGGAGGATAGTTATCCAAGTGCTGAGCTTGGAATGTGGCTGGTACCTTGCTGGGTGCATTGTTCAGGCTGTGCACAGGGAATCTGTAGTGTGGGCCACCAAAACAGCCAGAGCTTGTCTGTGTGCACCCTGAGCAAAGAGGAGTTGCAGTCTAGGAACTGTTCCCCAACTCTATTTTGCAATTACATGTCAGTATGATTAGGAGATTGATAGGAGGGTAATTTGAAAGCATTGATTAAAACTGCAACTCTAATGCTTATGCTGCCAAGTTCAGAGACAGGTGTAGGTCTCCAGCATAAAGATTTCAAGACTTAAGTTGTTTCTCCTGAGAAATCATAGGTCAAGAATTTATCTAGGTTATTGCAATCTCCTTGACTGGATATTTTCTTAAGAATTAAGATTTGTATTTATAATTAAGTATGTTTTCTTTTTCTTCAGGGGCGTACAGCTAAGGCTTTAAAGTCTCTCCAGTTTGCTAATCCAGGACGACAGACTGAATTCACTCCAGAGACCAGTAAGAGGGAGAAAAGAAGGCTGCAAACAAAAATTGCAGCGTTTAACTCGGACAGGTAATTTGATAGTTGTATTTACTTTCATTTGAACATAAAATACCCTTGATGGTCAGCCTATAACATTATATATGTGGATGTTTATGTGTTTATGGATTGAGTTCTTGGTTTTTGGGATGTTGAAGACTACTCTCATTCCTGAGATAAACAGAAGAGAAGATAAAATGTTTGCTTACAGTCCATATTTCAGGCAAACACAAAAAGGTGTTTGTGAGGCACAACAATATGACACAGACCATACGTGTAGCTATTAATACATGCATAAACTAAAATGCTGATAATAAGCTAAATTTGAATATAGTACGATCAAGAAGGCTACACTTAAAATATTGGAGTTATCGTCTTTCAGTAAAACTCAGTAGTTACACTTGGTAAACAAAAGCGTGCAAGTTAGGACCTTACCTTCCTTTTGAAAAGCAAAGTTAATGTCCACGTTGGACAATACTAGATAAGAAGTTACAACCTTCTAATGTGACTGATTTAAAAAAAAAAGACATTTTCTATTTGTCAAAATATGCAAGGAATATCACATTAATGTGTTGCCCCTGCTCTCCACCTAAGTGTAACTGTACCAGACAGAAACAGACATTAAATGTGCTGCTCATCAGCTACACATCCTTTTCTTGCCCTCTGTTTCTTCTGCTTAGTTTGGGCACAGAGTGGAGATACAGTTAGTAATGAGAAATACAGTCAAATACAGTAAGGTATATCTTGGAAATTAATAATGTTAAAGCGAACACCTGAAGAAGGCAAATTTCTCTCTGTGAACATCAGCAACTTGGCATCAAAGTAAGTGGATTTTAACATGGAAAACAACGGTTGGTTCTCGTTGTACAGGCAGGTTCTGCCAGCCAAGAGCAAAGTGTACGACAGCCAGGGCCTGCTGCTGTACAGCGGGATGGACCTGTGCGACTGCCTGGACGAGGATTGCCTGGGCTGCTTCTACGCCTGCCCCAAGTGCGGCTCCAACAAGTGCGGCACCGAGTGCCGCTGCGACCGCAAGTGGCTCTACGAGCAGATCGAGATCGAGGGAGGGGAGATCATTCGGAACAAGCACGTGGGGTAGTGCCTGTGGGCATTCTTTGGTGCTGGCCGTGCTCTGGGTAAACACATCCAGCGTTTAGTAGTTCAGTGAAAGCCGCTGGAATTTGTCAGGGTCCTCAGGATGAAGGTGCTCGCTCTCAGAATCGTTTTCTGTATGATTATGGACATAATTATACTGCTGTCTTTTCACACTTGAATCTACATTGTACTCAGGCTTCTTAGTCATCCCAGTAAGATCTCACTGAGCAGTCTTTGACTGTCTTCAAGTACAAGGTGCTAAATTCTAATGTGATCTATCCTGAGCCACTCACTATTGTTTCATACATTGTTTTATAGAACGTACCATCTCCATGCCTCCCTCATTTATCCTTCTCTAGTTCAGGATCTCATGGGTTTTAATCTGTTTCATGTGAAACACTGTGGAGGTTCTCAATGAATTTACATGCAGTATTAATAAGGCTCTCTCTAGTATTAATAGTGAATGCTGTATCTTCTGTAGAGTATTGAAGCTACATCTGATAAATCCAAACCTGTTCACTTAAAAGGGAGTGTAAAGCATTTAAGTGTTCAGATCTCATCCCAGTTACTGGGGTTGGAGATCAAGTTATCCTTATGAATTCAAGCCTCACTCTTAAAATACTGAAATTAAACTGTCAAGGCATTGTGTTAAAGTATAATTTATATCTTTGTTGGTTTCTGTAGAACAAAATTAAAAGAATTTTGCTCTGTTATCAGTCTCTAATTGGACTGAACCAGTAGTTCATCAGCCCTCTCCCTGGTTTTTTTCTCTTTACTGATTTTAAAGGTTTATATGCAGCTGAAACGAACTCGAGTGTCTGTTTCCAAACCAAGGTTGTCTAAACTGTTACCAAAAAAACCCAGTTGAATTGAAAGTATCTTTGGTTGATACATTATCTGTCCTCACAGTATTAAACTTTTACAATATAACAAGGGTCATGGAAAAGATTATGTAAGTGAAATCTTAGTAACATTTTCATTCTTTGTATTTTTGTTGTGTTTTGTATAAATTTCCTATTCTTTGATGACTTGGAAGATCTGCATGTTTGTTGGGTCGCATTTTTTCAGTAACATTGTTAACTTCTTGCAGACTTACTTGGTAAAGTCTTGGTATTTGATCAGCAGATTCTTCTCTTTTCTGGTAAGTGTCATGAAGGTTGCATTGCCAAAATCCAAAGGTATGCTTTGAGCTGTGCTGACATCTGCTGGTCCTACTGGCGTATAAGCACTGAGATACTACACTTTTATTAAAGCTGTTATAAAAATAATCAGACTCTTTGTTTTTTTCAGTCAGAGCATTGTCTCTTCTTCCAGTGGATGTCTCTGCTTGGCCTTGGGTTCCAGGCACATTTATCACAAGAACCATGCTGTGGGTCTTAGGCAGAGCCATGGAGTCTTTGCAGTTTTCCAGGCAGCAGCACCACAGCTGAGCAGCAGCCATGGGCTGCTTCCCTTCTGTGCCAGTGGCATCTGACACAGCACTGAATCTTGTGCACTGGATCCATGTTTGGATCTGTTTCATCTCCTCAGCAATCTTTGAATTAGGTGAAAATATAAACAGGTAACTTTCAGGAGAGTGAGAGGGGAAAAGCTGGTTGAGTCGTGTCATTTACATGCATTTATTATTTTTTTTTAATTAGACCAGAGTTGGCAGTACCCATTGTTAATAAACCTAACAGGCTTCCACGTGTGTGGTGAGTGGAACTTACCACTTCAGGTCCACAGCCAGATTTTGGATTCAGTAATTACCTGTAACTGCAGTTGCCTAGAGCATCCCACTCTTAGAACTGTATTTCTCCATCTCCGTTAAGTCTCTGCAAAGTTAGGGCACTCAGCCTCTCATTTTACAGATGCACTAGCAGGTGATTACTTTCCCAAATACAACACTTGTTTCCCAACAAAATGCACAGGACTGCTGTTTGACTAAAAACCTGCATCAAGTAGTGGGTACTGTCCCTAAGGACACTTGGGGTTTGGGTTTTTTTCTGGTAAAAAAATGACTTTTTGGTGTTGGCTGTTCACATGTCCTCCTAACATATTTAGGACATTTCCATTTAGCTGCATTTCCTTAACATGCCTAGGCTGTAGTGTGTTTCTAAGTTCAATAGCAAGTTTTTATACAGTTCCACGTGCCCCACAACCATTTTCCTCTTAAAAGACATTGTTACAAGTCAGACTTTACCATCTTGCTAAATTTAAAATGCTTATAGCATGAATTTCTTTTTTCTGTTTTGACAAACACCACACGAGCTATTTTGTCATCATCTAAAGTGAGTGCATGTGACTCCCAGCAGCACATGTACTTCCCCATCTGCCAGAATTACTCACAACTAAGCCTGTTAAACAGGACATTATTTTAATAGAGCCAAAAGAAACAACTACTTTCCATAAAATCCAAAATTCATAACCACTTCAAGCTCTGCATGCAGTGAAGCCAACTGCAGGTATACCTCAGTGGCTGTATTAAAACTTTTCTTTTGGTATTAATTGCAAAAATTAGTGCCTTGGCAAAGTTGACATATTCAAGGGACAAAAATCAATGACAATAAAAGGCTCTGGTTTATGAAGAGTACATATCCCATGAATCAGTTTGAGTTTATTGAACAGAAGGTCCAGAACTGTGGTCTTGTAAGAAACCAAGCCAGTCCTTAACACTCTACTTTCTCACACAGAGCAACCTCCACATCAAAATTAGAACGTGGTCAAATTTAACATTTTCCAAACTCAGTGAGGGTTCTTCTGTGGACCCTGTGAGAATTACCACAACCCTGTGGTCATACCCGAGACAGGCTGTGCCCCTCTGTGAAGCTGAAAGTTTAAAACCAGTTAAATATCCCTTGGGATTGTTTTTGTTAAATACTCAAATAACAGTATGGTACAGTCAGGTAACTAACTCAGAGAGGGTTTACATTAACATTTTCAGCATTGTGCTACAAAAAGATATTTGTTATAACTTTATCCTTAGACACAGCATGAGCTTGGGTTTTTGTAAATTAATTCAAATCATTACTTCAGTAAGTACCATAAGACAACTTCTAACTTTTGAATCTCTTACCATTCAAGACATCAGACAGCTGGAAGTGGACAGACATGCACAAAAACTGTAATTTTATAAATCCAGAAGTCAGAATTAAAACTCCTAAAGGAAAAGAAGAAAACAGTTTAGGTGACTAATTTTTACTTATTTTAGATCTGTTTTAATATTCCTTTTAGCCTTTTCTCATAGGCATTACTCATATTAGCCAGAATGGACCAACAGACAACTGCACAAATGCTCTCACTGAAATCCCGAAGTGACAGAGCTCCAGAGAGGTTGAGTGTTTGGGTGGACATCTGTCACTTGATGTGCCACAGAAACAGCTGCAGCTACCTGCAGTCAATATCAAGAGTTTAGTCTCATGACAAAACAAAAACATACGATTTCCAGTTTTAATTTGTTTTCCTCTAAAATTAGAATTACATTTTTCTTTTCATATTTGTGTCTCAATAAATGCAGTTTCAGCATTTTCCAACTGATCTCAGTGGTATATAGAATGTGCTGACATACAGTAGCTTGTCCTTCATGATCCAGGTCTTTTTCCCCAAAAAACTCTTCAGCAAACATTCTGAAAGCTTTGTTTACCTTTATACTGGCTTCTAACCAGCCAATACCACTCGAATGCAACTTTATTTCAAGACCCCTTCAGACATCTCTCTCCGACTTCAAATTATACATGCTTCTAAATCCGACTGATAGTAGAGGAACAGTTTATTGAAATTATTATATTTAAAGATTATTAATTACAAGTTGCATCTAATACTCACCAAAATGGAATCCATAACCAGAACTACTCTGTTACTCATTCACTGCAATAAGATTTCAAATCATCCTGTCCTCCAACACGTATTAAAAAATATTGTATGGAGGTGTGAACACTTGCCATTAAACTGTCCCGTTCACTCTTTGAAGGAGTTTTGTGCCATTACCCTGCTCTGGGATAACAAATTCACATGTTCCAAGTCCCTCACACCCAGCAGAGGGCCTCAGCTTACTGCAAACCTGGCCATGAGTTCCACGGTGCACCTCCAAGGGATGGGTACCCAGAGCTGGGGGATTCCTCAGAGAGGAATTCATTGGCACATTCAGAAATCGAGCACGGGACCAGAGAAGTGTTACCCACATCCATGAGGTTTCTATAGAGCAGACTTAGGTACAAGATTAGTATTTAAGACAAATTGATTTGCTTTTTGGGCTTTATAAGAGCTGCACACCCAATCCCCAAATACCTCGATGATTGCTAGTTCTTTAAGAGGAGAGCAACACATTTTTACAGATACACTTACATTTTACTTTTCACTATGAAACCTTGCTTTAGAGCTCCTGCCTGAACATTGCCTTAGAAATGCACTATTGGGTAGCCACTCATAGCAGGGCCCTGCACTCATTAGCAAAATGGGAAACTTTTCCACAGTGGTGCTTCTGCCAGTGGCACAGAGCCACAGGTGTCCTCTTTCCCAGACAAACTCGGACAGCATTTACCAGAGTAGCTACAGCAGGAGCCAGAAGCAGCCTAGCCTAAGGTTTTGGGGTGGGCTTGGGAAAAGACAAGAGAGACCTCTGGAGATGGGGAGTTTCCCTGGTTCTCCTACCATGACTAAATGGTGAGAAAATTGCCCTAATTCTTCTCTTCTTCCCTCAGCTTTCTTCGGTAGCCCTTCACCTGTACACAGCAGCAGATTAAATCTGGATCACACTCTAAGTGACTTGCCTTTCTAAGCTCTAGTTAGGACAGTATTAACAAGTTGTGCGTAAGCTCAGTTCTCCATCTCACCCACAGATGTCAGCATTACCTACTACAACCTCCTGAGAGTGGGTCCGTGCAGAGCTCCAGTCTGCAACCAGGAGTAAAAGCAATTCGCTTCTATCATCCGATTTTCTCCTTGTTGTTCTTCCGTTTGTTCTTGCATTGTAACTTTTAAATTGATTGTTTTAGCTGCTGAATTAATACCAGGAAGTAGACAACATTAGTTAACATATTAAAAAGAATATATACATATATAGATAACTATATATACACCAGCAAGCACCAGCTGTACAACCTGGGTAAGGTGCTTACCAGGACCATCAGAATGTAAATTCTCAGAGAGAAATCACTGGGAATTCAAAGATCCTACTTCGTTGACAGCTTTTAAGGCCTCACAAGTCATCTGAGGAACCCTTTAACATAACTACTTTGCATAAAGGTAGAAAAAAAGATTTTACCAAACTTCATAATATAAGTTTTCCTAATTCAGTATTTCTTTTCCTGGTTAATCCTGAATTAGAGTATTTTATAATCCAGGTGAGAATGAGTTTTCTTCTCACTTCATCCATTTTCTATTGTAAGTTTGTAGCACACAAAAAAACCCCCCCAAACCCACAAACAACCAAAAACCCCACCATCCAGCCTCCAAGCTGCTCCTGTCCTTCTGTTTTATAACATGGCAGTGCTCTCTCAGCTGACTTGCTTGTCAGTTTTCAATCAGATGGGCTGGATCTTGACAGTTGACTTCAATGCTTCTGAAGCTTTTCTCTTGACAACCATCTCTTTTTAGTAGTCATTATAATTAGAGTGATTATATTTTGGCTTAGTTTTCATTTGTTATCTTTGTGCTGCTTCCTGGGAGTTTCAGTTCAATCTCTAAGAAAAGAGAAAAATCAGAGATATTTCTCTGTTAAATACACTCGTGTAGGATGCCTAACCTCCAGCAGGCTCCTTAAACTGCACAGGCTCCTCACATCAGCCCTGAGGGAGCCCCAAATTTCAGCTGCACTGTTCCAGGTCTCAGCAGTGAGCTCCTACTAACAGCCCTGGTGACCTGAGTGAAATTGCTTAGAGGAGTGAGCAAGCCAAGCAAAGAGGTGCGTTCTGCCCAGGTGAAATGTGTCAGGATAAAATGCTGAGACTGACAGAACTGTTTGGAAAAAGACACCATTCACCCTCGCTGGTTATGTGTGGAACAGGAGGAGAGATTGTGCCCAAGATCTTATGATCCTAAGAAGCCACTGTGAAAAGCAACTCCAGAGTGTACAGTGTACACCTAAAATAAAATCGCCTTCTGTTGTGGGATTCCTAAAATAAAATGCTGGGTAACCTTTACAAGATCCAGAGAAGCCTGAAGTCCCTATGAAATGTTGTGTGCCAAATGTCTGGATCTGAACTTTGACACTTATGTTTCCCTTTGGAGTTCAGAATGAGGCTTGGAGATGGGAACAGGGCAGCCAGACATGCAGAAGCAGAACAGACTGACTTTTCTTGTGCTTTCTGTTGGATGTGGTCAGTATAAACTAACTGGGTAGAAAGCACAATAGATTATACTAATGGAAGTTGGTTATATCTCTAGAGAAAACCAGAATTTTATTTTTCATAAGGGGTTTTCTTCCTATTGGGTTTGAGGGTTTGGTTTTGATTTTATCAAAAATCCCAGAAAGGACAAATTTATCCAGCCTAGTCTGTGCCAACTCCCTCTGCTCTATGACTCCCCTGTGTTAATTTCTCGTCTGTGAACTGCTGACTTTTTGAAGTAAAGATTGGGCTGGCTCTGGTGTGGAGCAGCTGAGGATACAGGGCTGCTGTCAGAGGACATCTGTCATAGGAGTTGCTGCAGAAAGTGTCTGCAGTTTCTGCTGTGGTGGGAGTGGGCTGCCACACGCAGCTCTACATGCACACTCCATCCCAACCAGACACTCCGACCCAAACTGGGCTGACAGGGTTTCCTTGTCTACCCTCTGAGCACATCCTGACTCCTTCGTTTGAGGAACTATTTTTGCACCAGAGTGGCAGACCCTAATCCACTAACACAGCACCTGTAACTTACTTGATTTTCATCTGCATAGTGCTCCAAATGGTCCGAGGCTGATTCAAAAAAACCTAACGTGTGTGTGTGCACACACGTGCTTGTGGCACTGTATTGTGCAGTTCATCCAGCTAAACTACTTGGAGCTCCCCTCTCAGAAATACCAGGTGCAAGTGGCATTGCTATAAGTTGTCACTGATCTGGATTTGTTTGAATCTGCCCAAGAAGGAAGAAGTAAAACCACTTTTCTGCCTAAGTGTGTGTTCTGTCCCATAGGGTATGAGGAAAGGGGACCTGCACTCCATTGACTTGTATTGGCCTTAGTAATTATTCAATAGTTAGCTGGAAGGCTGGAAACTGCTTCTGCATCTTCTGCTCTGATGTAATTTTAAAGGCCCATCCATCACTCAGTTACAGCTGGTACCCAGCTCAGTATTTAGACACCACCACGTGCAACAGAGACAGCTTCTGGAGGAGCAGAGCTGTAGCCCTTTCCCCTTTCACATCTCTTCTTTCCACTGACACCATTGATTTCACAATATTATTTTTCCCATCCAGCACTAGTTGTTGATACTTCTCCCATGTCCAAAATTGCTACTGACATTTCAATTTTGCTTTATTTTTCTCCTTTCTTTGATAGAATTATAGAGAACATTTATATTTGAATAAAAAGGCAAATAATGCATGTCAGAGTATGCATCAGGGAACATCAAATTGTTTTTTTCCAATTACAACTCTATTTCAAATAGGGTAATGCAATTAAAGGATAATTACTAGAAGTGCAAAGCCAAGGTTATGATCAGAAATGGTTACCCTTTCACTTCGAAAGACTGTCTGGCTAAATAAAACATTCCTGTGGGGCAAGTTACTCTGCATAGCTGCAGGTATCCAGAAGCAACATGTCTGGCACTACAAGTAGAGTAGCTCTTCCAGTATAAACCTCCGTTTTAGGAAAGGGGACATATATAAGTGGCTTTATCACTGATTAATAGTGGTATAAATTCACTTCAAGATAAGATATTAATTAATAATATATTCGTTTTTAATAAGCAGCACCATAACACACTTTTAAATAGTAATTATGGCAAACTAGTAACACTTCCTTAGCAGTGAGCTTGGTTTGAGTTCTCGTTGCTTTGACACGAGCATGAGTTACTAACCAGCACAAAGTGTTAACTAGCATTGCCCTTTGTCAGCCCGTGTCACTGCCACTGCCCTGGGCAAGGGGGCTTTTTCCCTCAGCTGGCCTCAAAAAAGGCTAAAGAGGATCTAACAGTAGCTGATAACTATGGGAGATGTGGTTATAAAGGTGAGGATGCTTCAAACTTTATTCAGATAAAGTCATGGACTCTCCCACCCTCCAAAAGTCCAAAACTGCTGGAAAATCCTGCCTTTCTCCAGAAGCCTGTCTGCTGATATAATGCTTCAGTGTCGGAAATGATTAGTAAGGTTTTGCCAGTCTGTTTTATTTAAGTGCAGGAAATAAAGCAGCAATTCTTTATTATTAGCTGCTTTATTGGACTGGTAATAGTGCCTAAAAAGGGTTGGGACTCCAATTTGCTCCACTTGGAACCACTGTTAGCTGTGAGAGCACATGGTCTCATTTCCTACAAGGGTTTCAGAGGGACAGGGACTGAGTCTTGATCCTGTTTTGTTTTTCTGTTCTCCGGAGGTGCCTGTCAGGCAGTGTGAAATACCTGTGTGAAATAACTGCATCACAGGAGCAAGCCTTATTTCAGTAAATGTTCCAAACCATTGGGTGAAAACGCCGTGGTTTTGACAGTGCCCACTGGCTTT
Source organism: Daphoenositta chrysoptera (assembly GCA_013397915.1). Classification (NCBI taxonomy): domain Eukaryota; kingdom Metazoa; phylum Chordata; class Aves; order Passeriformes; genus Daphoenositta; species Daphoenositta chrysoptera. Next base: position 136,445 of record VZRO01002165.1, on the reverse strand, counting down.
CCCCTGCCAGGCCCCAGACAAGGGGATTCATGGTGCTGTCTCGGGAGCCAGCTGAGCCCCTTGGAGCTACACCCCCGAGATAACACAGAGGGGGTTTAGCCCCTGGCGCTGGTAATCCCCTTGTGCTCTTCTAATGAGAAGCCAGACGGTGAAACTAAACATACAGAGTATTTGTTTCATAACATTAACAAATATAATAATAGTAATAACAATAATAACAACAACAACTATGACACCAATAATAATACTAATGATGATAATAATAATATTGATAGCAATCACAACATATTTATATTGTTTAACTGATAAATTGTTTTATTTCTCATGTCAGTCTTACTTCCAAAACATTTATTTTGCCTGCATCCCACTGTACTTGAGGCAGACAAAAATGCTCCTCTCTTTACAAACTAGGCAAATGGGACAAAACAGCAGACCAGGAAATACTGGGCCCTATGGAGCAAACAAAAAGTGAAAAAGCAGCTGAGGTTAAGCATTTCCCTTATTCCCTGGAGGTATTTCCCTATCTCAATAACTGAAGGAACAATAAGTAAATAAATACGATGTCTTATTTAGCTGTGTTGTTGTTGGAGTCCTTTGTCTGTAGAGTACTCAGAAAAAACTTTTGGATTGATTTGGAGTGCACAAGCCTATTTTCTATTAAAGTGTATTAATGCCAGGTTCTGTGCAATTAGTGAAAAGTCAATTCCCATTACTAGTTAACACTATTGAGTATCTGCTTTCTTTAATAAAAACCTATGTCCAGCATAAAGACAATAAATCGATAAGCAGCCACTTTCTAAATCTATTCTGTCTCCTCCAAAAATGCTGCTGTTTGGAAGTCAGAAAGGATTTAGAAGAGATCCCCTGCAACTCTGTTTTTCTTTGGAAAATGCTTTGCTCCTTTCTAAGAGCTGTACACATGCAAACTGGTGTTAAAATTTGACATTCATTCAGCAGCATCACAGCCTGGGCTGGCAGAAACCCTCGATGGAATTAAGCTGTCTCACATGTTTGAATTATACACAATCATTACGATTTCTTTTACTGTGAGGTGGTGAGGCCTGGGCACAGCTACCCAGAGAATGTGTGGGTGTCCCATCCCTGGAAGTGTCCAAGGCCAGGCTGGATGGGGTTCTGAGCAACCTGGTGTGGGGACTTAGGGCTGGTGGGATGCTGCCCTTCCAGTGGTCATGGAAAGTAATTGCTTCTTACAACAATAGCAGAGATTTCTGAGTGCAAGGAGCTCCTGAATGCTTTGCTAAAAATCAGATAGGGACAAGTGGCAAAGATCTGTTTGGTGCATTTTTAAGCTTCTATGTGTAGGTTTCATGTCTGGTTAAACCTCAAATAAATGAGGAATATGATTTGAAATTAACAAAAAATAACTAAAACAGAAGGAAAAAACTTGTTTTCCTTGAGTCAGAAAAATGAAAGCTAAACAAGAATTGAGAGGAAGTGTGAAAGATTTATTGTTCTGTTCCTGATGTTTCTTTAGTTTACTATTGGTTTTCACTTTCACCATGGATCTGCAAAACCCCAAAGGCTGCTGCTTGAAAGTGAATAAAAGGCAACTAAAAGGCAGCTGCTGTCAGTAGCCTTTTTTGTTGTTGTCAATGGCTCCTGCAGAACCAGGGGGAAAGGAATGACTGGGTGGCAGAAGAAGCTAAAGATGGCTAAAGGAAAGAAAATGGATTTTCCTTCGTTCTTTACAGAGAAGGAAGGAAATAAAGCCGCTCTGCCTGTTTTAATGATCATTTGCTAAACATCCAAGCGGCTGAGTTGTTAGTCAGAATGAATGTAGATGAAATTCAGACATAGACAAAGCTATTTGTAGAAATTTGATTTTTATAGACACATTGGCAGTACTTTTCCCCCAGAAGTATTACATTTTGATTTAGCCGAGGAAAAGGAATTATATTATGTGATTTAATTACACGATTGTGACTCACACTTTGTTACAAATACTGAGCAGTGAAAATGGAAGCAAAATGCAAGCTATCTGTTAGGTAAACATGTTCTTTTAAACTGTTGACTGAATTTGAATAATGAATAAATTGGAGGAAATGGCAATCTGCTTGTGGAAGTTTCAGAAAAATAAAGAAGGACTAAGCTCAAAAGGTGAATTATTAATGTTGGTATATTCGCTTTGCTCCCGTTATTTGTAACATAGGAAATGTGATTTGTGTGTATATGTCATTTTAATATTAACTCAGCTGCCAGCTCAGATCTAAAATAATGAGACAGATGCAAGTCTTTCATTTCCAGAGAAGCATTTTTAATGCAAATGTGTCGTGGGTTGGAGCTGAAATTGATTGACAGTTTCTCGATCCAATTGTGCTTTTCTGATTTTGCATATTTAAACCTGCTGGAGGCGCGGGAGCCGCCTCTTTGAATCCAGTGCCCTGCAGGAGGAGGGGGGANTGCTGGAGGCGCGGGAGCTGCCTCCTTGAATCCAGCGTTGCATATTTGGAGGGGGGGAGGGAAATGGCTCCAGGCCTGGCCTTCAGGAGCCGGGCCGAGCCTCCCCTCTCCCCCTCGGCACCAGGAATGCTGTGGAATTCGCTCCCCGGAATGCTGTGGGAGACCTCCCCGCTGCCGTGAGTAGCTGAAGGACCCCCGTGGGCTGCACTGCCGAGACCACCGGAGCGGCTTCCAAGACCTGGGAGAGGCTTTCCCTTCCCCCACTCCACG